>JAOPJO010000103.1:5915241-5928545 GCA_027123675.1 Molva macrophthalma
AAACACACACACACACACACACACACACACACACACACACCACACACACACACACACACACACACACACACACACACCCACTGCCCATGTCAAAGATGATCAACAGGCCCCTGGGATTTCCTCCATGATAAACCTGACACACACAAACAAACACACACGCAAAAACACACTGCCCATGTTGAGGATGATCAACAGGCCACTAGGGTTTATCCCATGATAGAGCCGACACACACACACACACACACACACGTCTGTGGTCCACACCCTTGGCCGATAATGTTTGCGGGTTATTTTTATAGAGGACTTTGTTTTTAAAAGAGGAGGTTCTGAACACAGTATAGTCGTCGCCCCGAAACATCTGGACAATGTCAGATAAACCGTGTGGCATGAAATCATACAAGATGCCCGTGTCTTGTTGTCAGCATGTCAGCGTTGGTGGTGGAGGAGATCGATAAGAACAGGAAATGAGTCAGTGTCTAAACTAGCCCTGGAATAAATGACAAAGGGAACATATTCACAATGTACGGAAAAACGGCTACAATCAGTTGGCGCTTTTGTATAATAATGTTTTGTAAAATAATGTGATAATGCCATGGCTCCTTGAAAAATGTCACAAACCAATTAGAATGTTGGTAAGATACCCTCCATCATCACCATCCTTTGATAACCCCCCTCCCCCCCCCACCACCACCTGCATTACTTTCCATAACAGATCTCAGAATGGCGCGCTTTATAATGACATAATAATCTCCGGTAGTCAACAAATCATCAGCGATTGTTACCATTTATAGAGCATTGAACTCTGAAAGGTGATCCTTGGAAAAACCCACACAAAATTACAATTGCCCCTCTTTAATCTTCCTTCCCATTCCATCCTTATCTCTTTGGCTGCTAAATGCTGTTTCAAAGACTTCTCTATGACGTGAAGGTTATAGTCTCTTTGCCTGACCTCATAGCCGCCAAAACCCCTTCAAGACAAGCCTCCTATATCGGATCTATGCTGTCTGCCCACACCATGTCAAAACACCCTCTCCATACACAGTCCAGGCTGAGGTCAGGGTGGATCCCGTGGGGTTAATCAGGCTTATTATAGCCATCCTTATAGACACTACTAGTCACCGCTTTCACCTCAGGGTTAACTGCAGGTTATGGTGGTAATCTTGTATAGAACCCCGGCAACCATATGTCTTGATGTGGAGGCCATTTTAAAAAACTAGAGGAAAGGAATTATTACTATGTTTCTTTTTCATTTGTTATTCGTTTGTGTATTTATTTATTATTGGCTTTTATTTTATTTTGCATTTACTTTTGATTTTATATTCATTTATGTTATGTTTCTTTACCTTTACTATGTTATATTTCTCATATGCCTTACATTTTTACAAACTTCTGAGCAAGCGGAATTTAAAGCTCTCCTGTACACTTAAGTTATTTCATTCTATACATCAAGATATTAGATATTATTATTATAATGAATAATAATAATACTATTATTATTATTATTATTATTATTATTATTATCCCCATCGTTATCATTATTATGATCATTATTATTATTACTAATGAAATGGTACCTGATAACCCTGTTTAAGTGTGCTCTGTGATAAGCTGAATAAATGTACCACAAAAGAGTCCATTGTGGCTCCAGTGAAAGGAGTTGTTGACATCCACTGGATTGTAAATTAGTTTGCTCAGAATGTACCAAGTAGCAATGACCCTTCCCAGCAAAACAAACACGCCAGGGCCGATTGCGTGCCTACAGTCGCCTTCCAATATGATTCATGAACAACCCTTACTTGTTTGGCCCCTGCTCTATCTTACTCTCTTTCTTTTCTTCCCCTTCTTTCCTTCTTCTGTCTCTCTTCATGCTGTCAAGCAGATTCTCTCTTTCCTTCTGTGTTTCAAGGTTGTTGTTTTTTTCTTTCTCCCTCTCTCTCTCTCTCTCTCCCTCTCTCTATCCACCCTCTCTCTCATTCTCTCTCCCTTTCGCTACCTGTCTCACTTTATCTTCATATCATATCTAATCTATACTATTTATCTTACCCTGTCTCCCCAGGGGGTGGAGGGGGGGGGCATGGCTACAGGAGTGGAGCATACCTTCTTCTCTCTGAGGAGTGAACCGGCAGTGAACCAGAAGAAGAAGAAGAAGAAGAAGAAGAAGAAGAAGAAGAAGAAGAAGAAAAAGAAAAGCACGTGCCATAGGCAGACGGTGCAGAAACGTCGTCTGCACTGGCCCATTGCTAACCATTTGGGCTCGGGCTTGTTTAACTGTGTGTTTCTGCAGCTCCTGATCTTTCAACCTGAGGATTTCGCCACCTCCCTACCTCGTGGATCAATGACTCAGACCAGAGGATTACTATAGGCTGGATCACATCAGGTCCCGGAACAGTTCAGTCAGCAAGTGAGACTCACACCTAGAGATAAATCATTCACATAAAGCATCATTTGAGAACGATAGAATGACACACAAATGGGCGAGATGTGACCTTTCAGCAGATGTCATGCGGTCAAACTGTATATTATGTATATTATATTCCTATTTTCATTGCAACACTTTTACATTGCTACTCGATGATAGCATGGGCATCTTTGTTTGTGCTCCCTCATGCATGACGGTATCTCATGCAGTTAGCAACCAAGCACATAGTTGTGCATTCATAAAGCTATTTAAAGCACTCTGGGGGTAATGCCTCTCTTCCACTCAAGCTCTTTCAAACACAGGTGAAGTGTAATGCAAGCAAGGGGACATCCAGAGCATCAGCGACAGCTAGAAGTTTATTGCTCAAAGACACATTTGGGTCACCACCAGTAGAAGCAGGGTCACGAGAGCAACATTTAAACATTTCTGCCGGCCCCATTGTTGAGCTGAGACATTAGGGATTATAAAGTAGCTTTTTTTGTGATCACTTTGTTCTGCTCTTCCATTCCTCTAGCTAGGCTAAGAGAGGGTCATGATTTGTAGCGTTATCCCATTGTCCGAAATGCAATTTCTGGTCTCTTGAAGTCCCGTCCTCCTTCAACAACAACACACATTTGAAGCACCCCATAACAGGTGTTCCATCGTGAGATGAGAACGTTTGGTTAAAGGGAACCTATAGCTACTAAATGTCTTAATAAATAACACACAGTTGAAATAAATGTTCCCTCTTTTTTCCCTGTTGACAATCAGTCACCTGACTGGTCAAGATGAGCTTGGGCAACCTCATGATGGTTCACACATGTAGGCTACATCGATGCTGGAGGAGAAGGCTCGAGTCAAGGTCTCCCTTAGTCCCTTCAACGGCTTGTCTAAGCTTCTCCTTGTCGATCTGGAAAGGCCTGGAATCGAAGTGCAAGGTGTCATCATTTGAACGCAGATCTTCAATCCCCTCGGAGACCGACCCGAACTGTCCATAAGACTTGTAACAAAACACATATGTCTCGGTGGTTGGAAGACTCGGACGTGCACACACAGCACACGCTGTCCCCTGTATCGTACTATACCCTGACATCCCTACCCGCCCTGCTCAGAGAGATCGCAGGTGGTCATCTTCAGTCTGAATAGCAAATTAAGATAAGCCATCTGAGACGTGGAGAACGGAGGTGAAACCGGGGGACTGTTTAGAGAGAAGGAGCGGATTGTTTACGCTGTGGCACTGTTGGCCCGCCGCCAGAGTGCAGATGCGTCGGCTATCACCTCATCGGGCGTACGTGTGCCCAGACAGTTGAAAAATAAATTCTTCCGATGGCGATCTGTACCATAAGCAGGAACGCCAGTCCAGTACAGACATGCTGACCAGGGCTGGGTGAAGACAAACATGGACGGCTATTAAAACCAAAACAAAAAAAGTTTCTTTCTTCATCTCGGGCCTGATTCCATTATAAAATAAGCCAGGATTTGACTAAACCGTCAATAAGCTTTAAAACAAACAGACCTCGTGCTCAGACCCACCAGACATTCCTAATGGATATATATTTATTTTTTTATAAATAGTAACTCTTGAATCTTGAATGTCTGGTGGGTTGGAGCAGGTGTGGTCCGTTTGTTATGAAGATAATTGACTGATCAGTCATCCTGGCTTTATTTCATGATGGAAAGAGGCCTGACATAAGCCAGCATTTTTTCACACTGAAGGGATATTTGAAAATGATTGAACTGCTCCCGGGCGATCATGAAGAAGAAAATGCTGTAGACACGGATGAGGAAGCGGCCAAGAATGTCTGCTATTCATAACGACGTGAACGCATCGAGGTTTATCTCACACCAAAGAAATGACACCAATACATTTGCTTAAAACTTCCTTAAGAGTATCTCCTGTATAATCTGTGTGGACTCACCTTCTCCTCTCCCCCTCCAACCCCATGTTGTTGCCTTTTTTTTTTTATATCCAAATGCCAGACATATCTAACCAGGCGCCCAGAGAAAGGGCAGAGCTGTGTGGCTCTGTGTGTGTGTGTGTGTGTGTGTGTGTGTGTGTGTGTGTGTGTGTGTGTGTGTGTGAGTGTGTGTGCGATAGCCCTGTCTGTCCCTAATGTCCCCGTCGTCCCTGAAGGCCCGACAAACAAAACCAGGAAGTGTCGGAATTCACAGATAGAGACGTTTTTTAACTGCAGACATCGCCGGCACGCTTTGCTCGGCGTAGCCCACAGCACCGGGAGAAGTCAGTTCAAACAAACAGAAACGTCGAGTCATTACTACACGCTAGCCTGTGTGGACACAGAAGTACAGAAAAATACCTATAGGACAACAATGGTCTCAACAATCTTGCTCTGATGATCTTTTTATTCAACCAAATAAAGTGTTGTTTAAAAAGATGAGGATGAATATTAAACTGTGTGCATCGCTGGCCTTGTTTATGTGGAATGCTGGCCTTTCTGTGTTTAAAGGGCAGCGAGCAGGTTTATTTTTGTAATAATTCAAATTGTGTGCTCATAGAAAGAAGATATGAAGGTATGATTTTACTGCCAGCCAGTGCTAAAAATAGCGAACTAATGTTATTATAAGGGGCGCATCATGCATGGCACCATCATATCTTCAGGGGGAAACCTATACGTAGACACCCTGACACTAAGCAGCACGCAATGTCGATCAGCTGTCCCGATGTCGTTCTGAAAGAGGCTGTCAATCCGCTTCCAGTAGCACTGGCATGCACCGGGCGTATTCCCCTACCGATGCGTGATTAAGTACTTTGGTGCGGGCGCACGTTGTAACTAAAATTAGTCCAGCTGTAATGCTAAGCTGCCCAACATGAATATGGTCTTTACAATGATTTGCTTTATACTTTCACACAGTAATTATTTAGGGAAGGCAAACCTGCCCGTTGTGCTTTGATCTTTGTTAAAGAGCCCGGGTGGAGAGAGACAGCCGGTGGCGAGCACTAATGATGATCAGCCACACCTGTGGCAAGGTTATAAAAGAGAGTCAGCCCACAGTCTGCATCTCTCTGGCCTGCCGTATGTCACGGCCGGCTGCTTTGTGTGTCTGTTTCTCTATTAGGACCTCTGGTAGTCTTTGTCTTTTTCTCTGGTAGTAGTTTTCATGGCTAGGTTTTGTAGTTTGTTTTGTGGACACACGTGCAGCACAAAGAAAAGGCAGAAGCTTTTGTCTGCAAAATAAAACATAAAATGAGCAAATAACAGCGCAGCTCAGAAGCAGCTTTGTACAGAAAAACCAAACAACAATCCAACAACTACAATCCTGCTTACCATCGGCGACCACTATGCGACACAAAATGCATGAGGGTAGTATAGACGTCACACACATAAACAATGCGAAACAATACAGCAACTTGTTATTACAATCCTGTGATCAAGGTTCATCTTCATAAGGCGTACCAACCCCCCCCGACACACACACACACACACACACACACACACACACACACACACACACACACACACACACACACACAAAGACACATACATACACATATACATACACACACACAAATACCCACACATACACACATATACATACACACACACAAATACCCACACATACACACATATACATACACACACACACACACACACAGACATAGGACAGATCCACAGACACACAGAGACACACACACACACACACACACACACACACACACACACACACACACACACACACCGCCTGCCTCCTGTTTTCTCCCTGTGTTTAGAAGGAATGTGTGAGGAATGTACCGAAAAACTTCCTGTTTTCATTTGGGGTCTCTTAGTCAGCTAATCTCACAACATTGTTTGCTAGTGTTTGGTATGTGCGTGTGTGTACGATACTAACCTTGCTTTTCAATAATTGATTGTGGCGGGAAGTGACTTGAAGCTCACTATAAGTAGGCAGGTGCATGTCGTAGACCACGTCTTTTAAAGCTCATGGCCACGCGCAAACTACTTATGACTAAGTGTTTAGGAGAGCGACGCGATAATATTCACCGAACATTGATATTATCGGCAGCTGTTGATTGGTTAAAAAACATTTGTGTGGAAGCAGATGCACAAAAGTTAAAGTTTGGGTCGCAAACATTTTCAGAGCTAGAAATTGGGTCACGGGCCAAAAAGGGGTTGTGAACCACTGGCCTGGCACAACACATATTATGTAATTCTGTTGTTTGTGTGTGTGTGTGTGTGTGTGTGTGTGTGTGTGTGTGTGTGTGTGTGTGTGTGTGTGTGTGCACATGCAACATGAATGCAGTGAGTGACTGGTGACTGAAAGAGAGAGGCGTATGTCATGCTACGC
The DNA here is from genome assembly GCA_027123675.1 of Molva macrophthalma. Classification (NCBI taxonomy): domain Eukaryota; kingdom Metazoa; phylum Chordata; class Actinopteri; order Gadiformes; family Lotidae; genus Molva; species Molva macrophthalma. The sequence continues at coordinate 5,921,945 of JAOPJO010000103.1, forward strand.
TCTCAGGATGCAAACCGGACGAACTGCTATGTATTGTATAGGTAGTTATGGAGCACAGTTGAAAACTGACAACAAGGAACGTGACATGTTTGTGTTGCATGCAGAGTAGACCTATAGGTTCATGAATACACTCTCCAAACAGGATCACTGTTTGGACTGTTCTGAGCATTAGCATAGAGCAGTGTTCTTGTAAGTGCCTTTAAAATGGCCCATGTTGCTTTGAAGTCTATTTTGTAGATTTTGATGTAAGTTTTGTTTTGTTTTTACTGACCATCACCCACTGATTAAAAAGACCAAGTTCAACAAGTAACATGGATTTATGCAATTTTATTTCTCACATAAGATCAAACATACACGTAACTATAAATATATATACATACACTTTTGAATAAGTTAGAGAATAAATAAATTATAAACAATGTAAGTACAGTAATGGCAGTCAATTCCATTTGCTGGTAGACTTTCAAGGTTGCTTTGGTCTAGTAAACACCATAAAAGGGGCCATATTTTTGGAGCCAAGACAAAGCCATAGCCCAGCGCTCATCATAGACATAATTATCACATAATACAGCATTTTGATACTACTGTCTGTCTCAGTTCTTCAATGGTAGAAAACACAGAGAGGGGGTGAAACAACAATACACCACATTTCCAGGCACATTGTGAAATTGTTTTTGAAATACTGAGAGGGGGTGGGGGGGGGGGCACTATTTCCATGGGTTAATTAACGGGCATTAGCTGAATATTGTGTTATGGAGTCCAACAATTGGTGCATTTTTGGCAAGGTCCATGCTATTGAAACATGCTGGCTTATCTTCAATCAAAACAAGAGCCACACATTAAATACTTCAGCCAACACAATAGACATACCAACGCTGTTTGTCTTGTTTTGTATGTCTTTGTGTATTACATGTTTTTAAGATTGTGTTCGTGTGTGTGTGTGTGTGTGTGTGTGTGTGTGTGAGAATTTTTAATGTTCCTGATGAGTCAGTGTGTGTTCATGCCACTGTTATTTAACTACTGCTTGAGAGCAGGACTATGGGATATCAGCTCTGATACAGAGGAGTACAAAGAAACTTAACCAAGGTGACTCAGCAAACAATGGTGGTTATGAGAGCAATAACTCCATAAACGTCCATCCCGCTTCAGCAGCATATGCCCCGCTCTAGGTCTCCATGGTAACGGATGCCTCAAACCAGATCTCCAAAATGGAGTCGGGAGTGCCTCCAGTTCTTTGGTTGAGGTGCTTGATAGACCTTTGTCTTCCTGTCTCCGTCAGTCTCTTCTTCGCCGTGTACTGAACTAACTTCCAAGATAGCAACACACATGATTCGACACGGCTGCAGGCTCAGAAACGTGCATCAGTGTGCCAAGGTTGATCAGGAGACTGGACTATTTTTTAGGTCCATAAGTGTTTCAGTTTTAAAACAAAAAGGCCTTTAAAAGTCAGTAATATAAAGTGCGCTTGCTCTATTTTTTTGGGTGTCAATCTTCTCTAGCTCCCAATCACGCTCCTCAGTGTTTTTGCCTTCGATGGCCTTCTGGTGACGGGCCGGGACTTCTGTGCAATGGCGGCGTTGAAGCGGAGTACAGATCTGGAACAAAACCCAGCGAGATGAAGTCAGTACAAGTGAGTCATGATGAAACCATTAAAGCACCAAAAAAAATGGATCTCAGGAAAATCATTTATTTGATATTCTCTTACCTTAAGGAAGACAGCAGTGAGCTTTTGCCGGTGTTCTTGTTGGTGTTCGCCATTACAGTTTGAGAATCCTCTGAGCTGTGGGAGGGAAACAGACACCAGTGGTAAGAAAAGGCCAACATTTCTTGGAAATCCTTCAAAGATGACATTGCCAGAGGCAATGTGACTAGTACTGGGTTGATTTGATCTAGTCTTTTGATGATTTATCATCCAGGTTTTGTTTTTACTACCGTGGCCTCAGCTACCTCTTAGCAATCTAGAAAATGATAACCTCGGATAAACTCATGTCGCCTAGCGATGGTGACTAATCACCTTGTGTCAAAACTACACTTCACACTAACTGATGCACATAGCACGCATTCCTTTTAGAAGAAGAAACATGAAAATAGCATGCTGGTATAAACATGTGAGTGACACATCTATGAGGTTACAAGGAATTTGCTAGTTTTTCCATTTTCACGTACTGCCCTCATAAGCAGGTAGGGGAAAACCACCCCTGATACTATCGCCTCCCGCGCGCCTTCAATTGATGGCCACTCTGATTTGTCTGTTTAAACGCACCCGGCTCTTCACACATGACTGCCGCGGGCCTGAGACACATAGGCTACACTGCTTCGATTAGCATCTACCGGGTTTAACAATCAGAGATATGCGGCTAGGCTACATACAGAAAGACAACTAAATAAACACTATCTCACAGGGGGATTAAAGCTAAGGTCAGAGCGGGAGCTTCTTACCTGTCGTGGCAGAAGCTAGAGCAGCTCGTGTCGGCCTGTCCCTCCGCACACTCACAGCGGCTGGCCGAGCGACGGCGGCGGCGAGACAGGTGACTGCCAAGGCCGTACGGGACAATTTTACTGTGAAGAAAAAAACGATTTATTGTTAACATTTTATAAACGGCACAATAATTGCAATGTGTGTAGGCTACGTCGTGGGGGTATACGTCATCTTTATTGGGGTACGTTGAATTTGTTTGTGAATCATATCGGCCTAATTTAGGCGTATGTCAATATAAAACGTTAATATAACAACGAATTTGGCTGATAAATAATGAAGGTGTTCCTGAGAGATGGCTGAGGGAGGTAAGGTTCTTACCTCGGAGTGTTGACCCAGATAATGTCAAGGTGGCAGAAGTAGATGCACTCTTTGTCCAGCCAACTGTTACACGAGCAGCGCTTTGTCCTGACGCGGTGCGGCCGTGGGGTTTGGGCCGGTGACTCGGACGGCTCTGATAAGGGAAGCCCGAGACCTGGAGACAACACAAAGGCGTGGAGATTAAAAAGTGCAAACTAATGTCCGCAGTGTGTTCAAAACGTGGCGACTCATGGCTTGGCAGACTCCCAAGAGTGATTGTGTGTATACGCAAATCGGTGTGGTTCACCGGCACGTAATCTCAAGTAATCATCGCATAAATAGGGATTTGGCGGAACGTGTTCCAAGTCAAACAAGGACTGACAAGCTGCTAAATTTTAACGTAATGTTCCAAGTAGAAATTAGGTTGGCAAGGCAACAGTTTATCAGTTCAGGGATGCAGTTCTGCACTACTACAAATTGTTGCAGGTGACATCTACTCCTTCGAGCAGAAGGCTATTTGGAATAAACTACTTTTAAATTAAATAATTTAAATTCCGAAAATTGAATCTAAAAAGTTAATTTTTGTATTATCATGTTAGGCTACACCTGCACTGTTTAGCCTAACTATTTCAATGCAGTATTACTTGTATACATTTTATCTAGTAATTTCGTTTTGCCCCTTTTTTTAACAAAGCTCATATTTGAATAATCACTAAATACTCGGTATTCAGGTTTAGTCTTGTTTGTAGGCTCATAGTATTACAACTTAATTTCTTGAAGCAGAAAATATACATAACATATAACCTACATATATACCTACATATAAAATTCATAATGCTTTTGATTTTGTTTATTTTTGTTTCGACATATCATATGAACAATAAAAAGAACAATCTCACACACCAATACAAAAGAAAAAACACATTAAAGTAACTCACCGTCTTGCATGACGACAAACAACAGCACCACGACCAGCAGATCCCTGCACACAGACGAAGTCATCACTCGCATCATCTTCATTATCTCCTCTTCTACTTAAGTACACTCTAAGTTGTCCCGAATTGCCTTATTTTAGTTTTAATCCCCAATGGTTTGTATTGGCTACAGACACCAGTGAATCCCAGAGAGAACGAGAGAGAGAGTCCCAGTTGTGGTGTGGTCAAGCAGTTATTGGTATACAGCAGCAGCAGGTGCGTTCAGCCTTTGCCTCTCTGCCCGGCACCACCCGCTACTTATATCCCTCCCACAGCGCAGTGTGGGAGACACCACACAACGGAGGGGAAGTGTCTGGCCCCGCCCTCTCAACACTACCTCTCCTCCCCTCCTCACCTACGTTCCTTTACAAGGCTGTGTGCTGCTGTTACACAACAGGCCGTGCACTTCCCGCTCCCTGCATTCCTGAGTTTGTGTGTGTGTGTGTGTGTGTGTGTGTCGCGCCAGGCCAGAGGAAGTGTGTCTGTCTGCAGGGATACGGAGCAGGAGGATCTCCTGACGAGGCATTGGAACGGTCCATCATGGGACCCATGTTGAGTTTTAAAGAGGTCCTATTTTATAGACATAGGGATATGCATGTACGTTCTTTCCTATGGTGCACCCATTGCACTCCTAACCCTCCCCCTGGCGGGAGGGATCCCTCTTTCTGCATTCCTCCTCAAGTCTTCCTTGATCATTAAAGGGAGTTTTTGCTTGTCCTTGGGGGGGCTAGTTGGAGGGGGTTCATAAAATGAGGCCCTTTGAGTCTGTAACTGTGATTAAGGGCCGTTTACTTACAGTAACACTGACTTGACGTGTGTTTGCTATAATGACACACGCACGTGCGCTCACACACACACACACGCACACACACACACATGCGCGCGCACTCACTCACACACACACACACACACACACACATTCCTAATCTCTTAACAGTGTTCAAACAGACGCAGTGTGTGATATATCTTTTGTAAATGGAAATCCTGACCAGCCAGGGAGGCTGGACCACCTACACAGTTCACCATAATGACACACACACACACTAATAGAGAGTCTGGCCTGGAATCTTTTGTCCAGGGCACATGCATCATTGTTGGGTTCTGCCATCATCGTTGACACAATAAACAGATCTGGGGACTCCTACACAGGAAACACTGTATTTTGTTGAGGAAAGAAGAGGAAAAAAACAGGCAGTGTGTGTGTGTGTGTGTGTGTGTGTGTGTGTGTGTGGATTGAAATGAAGAAAAATATTTGTGTGTGATGTTTTTTTTGGGGGGGGGGCAGCACAGTCACCCCCCCATATCAATTTAGAACAACAATTCAGGGATGTACATGTCACTCATACAACGCAATTCGCAATGAAGAGAGATGCTGGGCTACAAGGGAACAGGTGGTTAAGGGGGATCCAATCCATCCCATAACCCAACACTGCAGATAAGGATTTTGGAATCAAACAACTCGTCTCGGTTTGAGTCGGACGGGCAAACGCTAATTTAAAGATATCTCGGCGTATCCCTTCAAGATATATATCTTGGATATCAACGCCATCCTCCTTTTTTCCCCTTTATGGCATTTCTGGACAACGTAAGAAGACGGTGAGTTGACAGCCACGGCCGTGAAAAATGTGCGCTTATCCTCTTCCACTTCCCTATGGCAGAAAGCACGGGGAAGGAATGTGTGTGTTTGTGTGTGTGTGTGTGTGTGTGTATGATGAGGGCAGCATGCAGCCTTAGATACGAGCAGACGCAATAACCTATTGATCTTTGAAACAATGCTTCCTTTACAAACAAGGAAACGTGCTGTTGACCTATGGGATAACATGTGTACGTTATGTCTGTCCCCCCCCCCCGCTGCACACTGCACAGACTGCACAAACCCTCGAAATCCAAAACAAAATCAACCCACACACTTTGTGATATTGTCTCATTAATAAACGAATAAAAGAGATGAATAAAAGTATTCACTTTTTCTCTGGTTAAATTAAGGTTGAATCAAAACGAAATTGAACATTTCGTTGAGCAGGGTACAATGGAATGCGCGTCACAGTCCTGGTGTGCTTATCTGTTTGATGCCGTTTTAATGACTTCATTTTCTCAGGAAGCGACGCGGGGGAACAGTAATGACCTTCACACTCTTCATGACATTCACTCACAACTGCACACATTTTTGAGTTGGAGGACTTTGCTGAAGGAGAAACGAACGTCAAACATCTCAATCTTGAACATCTTAGTTTTGTTTGTTTGTCTTTTACCAAAATGGAAATATATATATATTTTTTTAAATAAATTCATGACATAATTCATACTGAAGAATTGTGTGTGTGTACAATTTATATTTATATGTCTAAAGGTCCTCATCATCATGAACAACCATTTGTTAAGAAATGTAACTTTCTTTGTAGTTTGTAACAACTGCCCTCCACTATTGAAGAGACAATATCAACACTTTGCTGTGATGAATAGGGTGCCAGTTACTACTGGGATAAATTGTTACATGGGTCATATTCAAAGTGTTTAGTGCCCATATATGGGAAGGGGGTTCAAATTGCACATGCCCAATGAAGTGCAACATGACACTATCACCCAACGTTAGACACCCAACCAGTGAGGAATGTGGCAAAACAAATAACATGACCAAAACTGTCCCCTACAGAGTGGAATGTGTCACTCTGATTTCAAATCAGTCAAACAATGATTACAGGCAACAGGAAGTGGGAAGTGAGGCTGCTATGCGTTTGGAAGAGACAGTTATAAAGACGAGCGATAACGCAAAAGCACACACACGCGCGCGCACACACACACACACACACACACACACACACACACACACACACACACACACACACACACA
>JAOPJO010000103.1:6258605-6290056 GCA_027123675.1 Molva macrophthalma
TCTCACCATAACGCTGTCTCTCTTTCAGTGTATCCACCCTGTCCCCTCTCACCATAATACGGTCTCTCTTTCAGTGTGTCCACTCTGCCCCCATCTCACCATAACGCTGTCTCTCTTTCAGTGTATCCACCCTGTCCCCTCTCACCATAATACGGTCTCTCTTTCAGTGTGTCCACTCTGCCCCCTCTCACCATAATACGGTCTCTCTTTCAGTGTGTCCACTCTGCCCCCATCTCACCATAATACGGTCTCTCTTTCAGTGTGTCCACTCTGCCCCATCTCACGGTCTCTCTTTTAGTGTGTCTACCCTGCCCCATCTCACCATAACGCTGTCTCTTTTAGTGTGTAGCTGTGATCATGAAGTGACGCCTAGCCTACCCCACCTGACCATCACCACCTGACTCACTAGCCAGCTCCTCTTCACCACCATGTTCTATTCCCTAACAAATGAATTGTATTTTTTGTTTTGGTCCATCCATTTTACCTTTGGTCCATCATATATTGAATGGGTTTTTCATAAGCCCCTTCCCATGCGGCACAGCAGGTCATCCTACTCACCAGCGTCCTGCATGGGGGCCTGGTCCCCGGCGTGCTGCACCCCGTTGAGTAGGCCCAGCAGCTCCGTGGTGATGTTGCTCACCACCTCCCCGATCAGGCCCACGTCGGCGATGCCCTTCCAGAAGCTCAGCGTCTCCTCTGGGGGACAACAACATGGACGGAACCGATGAGTGAATGGATTCAACAGAAATACATTGATGAAAGAGGGAAGGGGTTCATGACAATTTATGATCAGCCAAGTCGTACAACATGAATGATTTAAGTTTGAACACATTCACTCAGCAGGAGGGATCCTCTCTTTAAACCCTTGGTGATTACGCTGCACATTATGGCTTGTATTACTACAGAAGGAGATGGGTTTTTCGCTCCTGGCGGGCATGATTATTCATTTGGTACTTGTCAAATACAGATCACAGGGCTTTTCTGAGTGAAGCCCTAGGATGGCTCAGGTTCTTGTTGTGACAGCCAGATCTCTCCCTGACATTTAGTTTATAATTAATATTCAATATATTTTCTTGATATCTTCGTTTTTACTTTATATCCTGTACAGAAGTCAAAGTTTACTACTTGGCAATCAGGATCTTTGGGATCCTGGTTCTCTTTTTGGGTTCCTGGTTCTGACCTGAGAGTTCCCCGGCGTCCCTCTTGTCGGAGGAGTCCGATCCCACCGAGCTCCAGTCCATCTTCCCCGTCAGGGTCTCCGTCCCGTCCTCCCCCGTCGCCACCCCCCCGTTGCCCAGGACCACCTGGGCTGAGGGGCCGTGAGCACACCAAACACACGGTTAGAGGAGGAAGAAGAGAAGCGCTGCTGGTTCACTGAGGGCCTGACTGATTACCACTGAATCATGTCTCAATCGAACAGTGTGATGAGGTTTTTTGAGGGAATTGTTGATTTGCAAGTATGATCTAGATGAGATGCATTTTTATATAAAAGGTGGCATTTTTTTGGCCAAATGACACTATCAAAAATATAAAGATGAAGGATTAAGTTCTCAACACATTTGTCTTGAACACACATAATTATAATTGCGTAAACGATCGGTGCTAACGATATCTACCGAAAATGTTTTTTTAAATAACGTTAAATAAAATAATACATGGCAATCGGGCTTCATATCTTCCTCTCTTCAAAACCTTGAATAATAGTCTATATAACAAATCACGTGTATTCATACACATATATGCACTGTATTTCATTCAAGTGCATCTTTAAATGCTCAAATAAGGGCATCTGGATACGCCAGTCTCACCAAACTATATGGAAAACAACTATTTTCTGAAACGACATCAAATACAAAAACTGCCTCATTTACTTGGGATATTTCCCATGATATATAAACCATTAACCTGTTGAATAAGAAAAATCACTAGCTTTGCCGAGCTTTGCATTTGACGTCCAACAACACCCAGCTTGTGTGTTCTCCTTACCAGCCTACGCTACGAGCTTGTTAGCAATTCAAAAAATATACAACGATAACAGTACATATAACAACTTCCCCATGTGATACACTCCTTGTCTTGGCTATACATTCCTAAAGCGTGAGGTGATTCAGTAACTAAAAACAATCACTTTAACCCTTTTCCTGTTCAATAAAACGGCGATGGATCCCGACGCGACGCAGGCCGAGATCAACCGCGACGCTCGGGTGGTCCGTGAGAACCGTAGTGTGTGTGTGGGGGGTCAGAGAGGCTGACGGCCTCACCTTGGGAGGAGGTGGGCGTGGTCAGTCCACTGCCGTCGGGGGGGAAGCGCGTGTTGTTGATGAGCAGGTCGAACTTGGTGCTGCGGCATGTGTTGGTGCACAGCGTGCCGTGCTGGTAGAAGTCCAGCTGGCCCGAATCCATCATTTTCCTGGAAACATGAAGATGAACAAACGTGAGGGTATTTAGAGGTGTGACTTTTTCTTTTTTTTTTATACACAGCAATGATACTGAAACTGAGATTTTGGGTTTCCCAGTATGTCAATATTCAACTTAATCCCAGCGGACACCCCAGCGTCCGTCATATTGCACCAATTCTGAGAGAGCATTGCATTTGTTAGTGATTGTTGAAATACATGATCTTCTAAACCGTGGACTGTAATAGCAGGGTATGAGGTAGGCATGGAGGTAGGCATGTGTCCTCAGATTACTACCCGCGCTCTGGTACATAAAAAGAGCAGATCCATAAATATGTGTTTGTTCAACGATGACGCCTCTGTGAAAATGGTCTATTGTTCCTCGTTCATGACATAGCGTCTAAGGTGATTTGCTAACATGGACTGGGAGTACGAAGCTAATTATGAGGTTATAATCTATTTTTATTCATGGGACTACTGGGACTTCAGTTGAAATGGTGACAAACTATGGGCATGTTAAGGTCTGTTTTACTCCCGATACAGGAAAGATTTAAAACAATGAGAAAATTGCACACAGTACGTCCCTGACCTTGTTTCCTGTTATAAGAAGGCAACAAGTAAACCGTGTTGTTTGCCATTCGCATCAACCGTTAACCAGATAAAGAAATACAAGCTAGGTGACTTTACCTTTTTATACAGACATATTAGAAAAACAGACAGACAGACATACAGATGGACAGAAACTCAGCTGAATCACTGACATGCTCTGTAAAACAAAATATGCTGCATCAAACTGATACAAATTGCAAATTAAATAATTTCTGCCGAGCGTTAAACACACACGTATACACACACACACACACACACACACACACATAAACACACACACATAAACACACACAATTACTCACGCGCCCTTGGGCCGACAAGCAGAGTAAAGATTGCAAGCCTTGTCATAACACTTTCCACTTGACAATTGATGACGTGCGATGAAAGCATGAACCATTAACTACATCGAGTGGGCAAAAGCAAAAGGAAAAAAACGTTTACGATTTAAAGCAATGTGTATGTTTTACATATCAGACACCTTAAAGTAGTTTAAGGCTAGCTTCGCAGTGCGTGGCAAAAACTAGCATCATGTGTTCAGGACTTTTGCCCACGCAAACCCAGCAGGGTGTTGGAGAGAGACGAGAGGTGAGAAGGAATAAGAAGACTTTCAAAGTAAAAATAGCCCAGAGATGTTTTGGAAAGAACATCACTGGCTGTAGCATGCATTTTTTGTGAGGAATCTGCATTTCAAATGAAATAAGTTGCAAACTTACTTTAATTCGGCCTTGCCAGAAGCATGATCCACAACAAAAACTAATGTAAAAGCATGCCTGATAATGACACGAAGTCCACAGAGGCAGACATTGCTTCATTAAAGTGTGGTGGTTAACCGTAGCTGTGGCGTTTCTTTGTATTTGGCTGCATACAGAACTCCTTGTACACTTACAACACAGCTCTCTAAGCACTCATCCTTACAGTAGGAAGCGGAGTTCTGGCGCCATCTTGGCATTCATGACTGATTGATAGCCTTGAGGAGATTGTAAATGTGACAGTAAACATTAACACAAGCTGCAGTTAATGTTTACTATATCATGAACTGCTCATAACTAATATAGCTCATAACTGATATAAGTTATGTTAATTATGAGCTATGTTCCTGTTGCAGTTGTTATATGATGTTATATCATTTTACACAACCAACAGTGTTATTCGATGACAGGCGAAGCAACATAAAACTCAATGCTAAATGTTATATATGAAATGCGCCACACAGGTGACCGAGAAGCTTAACCTCTCTAGCGGTAGAGCGTCTCCTCACCTTAACATGACCCCGCCCATCCGGATGGCTCGCTTCCAGTCCTTCAGAGTGGCCTTTCCGGAGATATGCACAAACTGCTTGGGGCTGATCAGCTGGTCTTCATACTAAAGAGAGGTTATGATTGGCTTAACGGCTGGTCTTCATACTAAAGAGAGGTTATGATTGGCTTAACGGCTGGTCTTCATACTAAAGAGAGGTTATGATTGACTTAAAGGCTGGTCTTCATACTAAAGAGAGATTATGATTGGCTTATTGGTTGTTCTTCATTCTAAAGACAGGTTATGATTGGCTTAACGGCTGGTCTTCATGTTAAAGACATTTTATGATTGGCTTATCCGCTTGTCTTCATATTAAAGAAAGGTTATGAGTTGGTTAATTTCCAACTGATAATTCTGGAAGGGGTTGTGTGTATATAAATCAAACAAAGTATAAGGAATGTCATCTGAGCTGTCAAGAGTTCAATTGCATGGTGCGAAAGTGACAGAATACCCTAGCCCCATCGGCTAGCTTTGTGTTAACCTGTTGCATGCATTATATGAGGGAGTAGGAGCCAACTCTTACAGGGAACGTCATCTGCTCTTTTAAGCTGTAGAGGTAACAGCATCGTCTTGAGGAACAAAGTGCTAATTGGGTAAATCTATAAGTTGCGTTTTGTTTTGAGGGATTGTACACACACCTTGACACATTTCACGTTGATACCCGGACACACAAACTTCTTCACCAGCAACACGGCTTTGCTGTCACCACACGTAATGGGATAACCCAGCTCCATCTCCTCCCCATCCACCGAGGTTTGTTCTTGCGTGAAGAAAATACCAACACACACACAAATAGTGCAGACACAGGTAGTTTAAACATCAGATATGACCTGTATTTATACATTTTCATAGACTCTGAGCCATTAAGTTTTGCATTCTCACCTGGAAGTGCTTCGACCGTCATAACGGCTGCATCCGTTTCCCCCGACTCGTCACTGAAAAAGAAACAGTGCGCATTGACAATATAATAGATACTAAATATAATATATAAAAAACGTTATCAATACTTGCTTAATGTTAGTGTGATATGCATGCTTTCACATACAGGATATCTGTAATGATTTCAATTAAAAAATAAGGTGGTGTTCAAAACAGTGTATTCAAATGTAATGCTTGGGTCATTCTATTTAACGCAGACAAATACTAAAAAAGGTGCTCAAATTTGAAGCAATACTAAAATATAATGTATATAAGCTTTGGATAGCTGTAGCTCCCTACCCAGATGTGATGGGCTGCAGCTGTAGGATGACCTGGGTCTTGTTGGGGTCATCGGGGTCTCCCTCGTCCTCCGTGGTCTTCACCACCACCACCTCGCCCATCGACATGGTGACCTCGCCAGTGGTCGCCATCTATCGCCCCACACTGTACACACTGTAGCAAATACGGATGTTTTTACTCAGGTTGCTACAATCAGTTTGATGCGTCATACGAAAATACATGCCTGAACTGAAAGACACAAAGCATTACAATCGGTGTTCTTAATCAATATAACTGGCACTTGGCCAGATTAATCATTCGCAATATTAGGCATGCCTCTAATAAGTTAACGTGTGCTTCAAATCGGATTGTGGTTGTCCACATAGCGAGCCAGACCTTCTGAGATTCGACCAGTTTTATAACATGATACAGCAATAACCATATGTAACGTTACCGTTTGATAATCCTTTAACCGGCTGTTCCATGTTATATTCTGCTATGTACATGAGAAATGGACCGAGACAGAGTACAAGTAGGGGATGTATGCATGTTCGGCACCTAACGGGAACAGTCTGCACACATTTACAGACGCAAATAAAAGTCGTCGTTTTAAGTTATCTGAGCAAACCGCGCGTTCATTTAGGCACAAGTAATGCATAGCTGCCTTCTGCAGTACAGAGTGACTAGACTTGATGGTAGCCATTACGATTAATACCAGGGCGTTAGTGTGTTAAAACGAATGACCATTTTCAACATTACACTGGACTACTTCAAGCGACGGCAAAGTTTGCATTTACAGCGTGACGATTACGTGCCACTTGTCTCTGGATCGTGCGTCCCTTCGTAGTCTGCATTTTTATTCTCCGCTCCCCCTCAAAATGACGTCTCCCTGTGCGGCAGCACGTACAGCAAACAACGGCGCAACGACGGCACAGCCCCGCCATTCTGGGCTCGGCTGACTGAACGCCTAAACCACACGAGTTTCGAGTCTAAAATGAGCCATTTCGAACACAGAAACCATGTCTATGTCCGAATCAATCTCAACAACTGATGAATCTACAACCAATTAATTTATCCTTACCGTTTAAGAAGCGAAATACATCCCTACATTCTGAAGAACTGCAGAGCATGCGCACACGGACGACATACACTTCCTGCTTAACAGTGCTCGCTTGTTTTCACATTCAAACACTGAGGACGGTAACGCAACTGTACAAATTTCCTCAAAACGAGGGCGCTTTACTGTTGCATCAAAGACACGTCAGTACACACGTATTTAACAAATAGTGAATACGTTTAAAATAGTTAATACTGAAATACTGGCTATATTAATCACTTCCTTAAGTGAACCGCGTTGTTGGTGTTACTAGTCTAAACCTCTCACCGATACATCTCAAACAAGATAGCTATGCTAAACGAGTCTCAGTCAACTTTAATTTCAGTACGTAGTTGCGGGAGGGGTTGGTAAGCATAATAATATTATATTACTTTAAACATCTTATTTGGGGCGCCAGGATAACGATCACTAGCAGCCCCTGATTTAAAAAATTGTGCTTCCGAAATCTCTTGATGTCGATTCCGCAAGGGGGGTGGTTTGCCCCCACCCTCCCTGTGCCATTCACAGCAGAAGCCCTTTTTACTGAGGTAGGCACTGAGCCACTAGACCAGGGAGAGAGCACATATGCTACAGTCAGGGTTTTTAAAAATATATATCATTCTACGTGCCTCAGGATTTGTTAATCGTTAAATTATGTCAACGTTTACGACATCAATGATAGCAATTGACAGCAATAGATTGTAATTCAACTAGATTAGTAGTTGTCAGTTGCAAGGACTTGTGGGTAATTAGAGAGACCAATCCGACGTATGGATATCATCCCCATGGTCGTAGTATTCTATTACTATTATAGTAAATGGAATTTGGTCTGGTTGTCTTATACACAGGCTATATTTACCGTTGTATTAAACTGTAACATTATCTTTTTAATGAAGCATTTAACACAAGTTTTCATATGTAGGTATTTATGCGGGATGAGGGTCGTAATATTCCTTTATCAAAAGAGGGCGCCAGATCCCCAAAAATAGGTTTTAAGCTTATGACATTTGTGGACCTATGTAATTCTTTTTTTTTTACAAGTCAATACAACCATAAGTACAAAGGCAGATAAACCAACATAGTTTAAAATAAATCACATTTATTCAACAAAATGGTGAAATGTGTCACTGGGAATGAGAAAAAGCATAGTCTTGCAGCAAAGAATGCCCTTAGATATTTTCATAATCCCTAACGTTTCAGATGTTGGACAATTCCACATAGCCAACTATGGAATGTCATGGGGAAATCAGGGATCAGGGAGATTAAATGTGTTAGGGCTGTTGTGGTAATCATCACCACCAATATTAAATCAGTAGTATTAGTATTAGTATTGTAACATTAACATTAAGACATTTTAGATTTTAGGAGTTCATAATCATAATTTCTGACCGGTGACTTTACAGCAAACAACGAATGAATTATCTTCCTCTGTTTTAACATAATCCTACAGTGGACTCGGGTTTTGGCTTAGCATATCATGCTGTGGATGGAAGGCATGTCACAGAGAAAAGTCAAGCCACGGCACAGCCATATATTACCATTGAAAATAACATTGACCAGGTGGTAACCCACCATTCACAAAAAAGACTAAACAAAACACAGAAAAACATAGTGAGTCTCTGACATTGTTTCAAATGTTTCACATAATTCAAGTGTTAGAAAAGTCAACTAATACACATAATTAGTCTGGGCATCTCAAGAAAGACATAAATACCTAATTAAATACACATAGAATCCTTACATCAAATGTGAAAACAGGAGTTGGAAAATGAAAGGTTGATACATGATTGTCTCCCAATAAACCAGTGGTAGGCTGAGTAAACCTTAACACGTATCCACACTAAAAGTTGCATCACTCATTGGCTCTCTCACCTACTCACTTTATTAAGCAATCTACAAATTAGGATACATACTGTTAGCAGCATCGTTGCACTGACATATGTAGAGGAACAATAGGAGAGATGTGATACATTTCATCTATAAAGGGGAAATTATGCTGGAAAAGGCTTCTTTGGGTTTATAAGCCATGTTCAACCAACAAATGATATCTTAATATAATAATAATAAGTCAAAGCATCACATAAAAGCTGTATTTTCCATCTCCCACTGTGTACTGTAACAACGCGTGTTTCTATTGGCCTGATGGTCAAAGACTAGATTAAAAGAGAAAAGCTGACCTTTCAGCCATTGTATATATTGCAGCATATTATAGCTGATTATTGTATATTATATGGGCGAAACCTTACAACAAAGTACCATGTCTTTATACATGGTCTTATGTTTATCTCCCAAAGTTGTACATATGTTATTGTAATTGGAAGCAACGCATTATGACCTGATATACATGGCCAAGAAGCACACTTATTGATTTTATATGTTACAAGGTAAAGGTACACCGATGTGAGGTGGTTGCGTCGGTAAAGAGTGAACTATTTGACTACACACGGCAGAGCCAGGTTTGCCACCACGGCTTACCAACTATACAGTTGAAGAATGTCACACCAAACATTTGGGGGAAGGTCGCTAAATACTTAGGCCCTATTCTCTGTTTCCTGTATCACTCTATGGCAAGCACAGCCTGCACAGCATTAACTCTGAAAAAGTCAATAGAATGCTTACAAACGCTAAACCCTTATGAAGTCTACGAGGGCTGACGTAAGGAGTCACTATAGCTTTGCTCTTATAGATGGAAATTTGCCACGGGAGGTGGAGAAACAAGTAGATTTCTATTGTACATCATGTATCCCCTGATGATGAGACATCATAAAGTAACAAATGCGTAGTGGCAACTAGCTACGTTCTAACAACGATTTACATCAAGATATACTTCCACTAGAAATAATAGATTTTTGTTTTACAAAACAAGACCTGATCTATTCACAAATATCATTAGAGGTTTCAGTCCTTTTTGGCATGAGTGCACGCAACAGTTTTACAGAAGCGAGACGATCACATCAAACTCATATCACGGTGACATTTAGTGTCTAACGTGCACTGTGTCTGTATGTGCGCACCATCAAATATCTGTATCTATTTAACCTTTTAGACTGGCATATAATAATTTCCTTATTCTTACTCATTATGTACGGTCGATAGAATATGAAGACAAAGCCATGGACGAATGGAATTCAACTATTCAGAAACCCACAATAGTGCCTTTATTGTAGTCCAATAACCTCATTTGTGTCAAATGGGGTCCAGGCTACACTAGGTCTTACAAATCTAACCAGTGCAAAACAAGAGCTGTCTGGTTCGCTGTCATACCAGATTGGTTAACAAGACACACACGTGAAGAGACGCTCAATTGGATGCCCATCAGGATGTGATGACTGGCACTGCCCACCTCGTCCTCATCAAAAAATAAATACATTCACAGTTATCAAAAATAAAAACAGTGCACATAAGATGGAGGGCCTCAGAGTAGGTAGTAGGTGGCGGGACTATTGCAGAGACACCAAGATGTGTGTGTGTGTGTGTGTGTGTGTGTGTGTGTGTGTGTATGTGTGTGTATGTGTGAGTTTGAATGAAGGCGACTTGGTTCCTCTGTTGGAGGAAAAGGGGTGATGAGTTTGAAACGAGGATATTTGGGATACAAACAGTGTGAGGCGGGGAGGTTGGTGGGACAGGGCGTGGTGGTGGTGGTGGTGGTGGTGGTGGTAGTTGTGGTAGAGGGAACGGTGCCTGGACGGGGACGCGGTCAGCAATTGCAGCCCCTCTCAGCGGTGGCGGCGGCCAGGCCCCCACCCTCGTCGTCGTCGTCGGTGGGGTAGAGCACCTTGGCGGTGAGGCCACTTTTCACGCCGTCCCAGCCGTCCCGCGTCACGATCTCGCCCATCTTCATCAACTCGTAGATGTCCCGCGTCAGCAGCTCGAAGGCGCGGTCCACGTTGACGTTGCACTTCGCCGACGTCTCCACGTAGCGGATGCCCAGGTCGCCCGCCAGCCGCTCGGCTTCGTCGCGGCTCACCTTGCGGTCCGAGGCCAGGTCGCTCTTGTGGCCGATCAGAATGAAGACCATGTGGTGGGGCAGGATGTGCTCGCTCACCTCCTTGTGCCACTCCCACACGTGCTCGAAGGTCTTGCGGTTGGTGAGGTCGAACACCAGCAGGCCGCCCACCGAGTTGCGGTAGTAGGAGGTGGTGATGGACCTGTTTTGGGTGAAAAGGGGAAACTGTGTGTGAATGATGGTCCAGCAACATGGGGTTTTCATATACAGGGTTGACTTTGAAGCACACTGGTCACACACTGGACGCAGCGATCCGTCTATTGGCACGCAAAACACAAATTAGGATTGAGGAGTGATAATTTGATGGGACCCAAGTGGGTCACCTTGGGTCCCGGTCGTTCATTGTGCTGAGAGGGCTTCACACTTCTCTGAGGGGCCCAATGGGACATGACAGGCTTCACCATTTTGCTGTGTTGTTGGTTGAGAGGGAAGAAGGAAGGAAGGTGATTCACAGTTAAGTGATTGACCACTTTGATCAATTTAAAAATAGACGATACAGCTTAATGCTTAAAAAAATAATTTGCATATGCAGGGTATGACTTTGAATTCCTAAAAACATGTTGAGATAATGTTATAATATGTCATAATGTTTGTTGAAATAAATATTTTCACAAAGATTAATTAGATTTGATTTCTAAATTGTTACCTTAAACAGTACAAATTGTTGCAGCAGCAGCAGTATGGCAGTGGCAGTAATAGTGGGCTAAGCAAAGTAAGTGTGATTTAAGTAATGGGGGGCCTGAGTCCCAGTAGAGCTTTAGGTCTAGCAACGCCCCTGGTCGAACTTGTTGCAGACTGCAGGGTATTACCAGCATGGCAAGCATCTTAGAAGCTTGTGCTTGAAAGGAAAATTGGGATCTAAAAAGCAAATCTACACTTGAAAAGAGAAAACCTGTCACACTGCAAAACAATATGTTAGAAGTAGATGTAGAAGTCAACACAAACGCTTTTCAGGGATGACCCGTTCAGTCTGAAAGAAGACTGAGTCTAGGGCAGTACAGACAGTACATAGTAGAACAATCTCGAAAGGGAAAAAGCAGCTCTAAAGGCTGCATTTCTAGACGAGGACTGTTGTTTTATGAATGTAGACAGCTGGGCCTTTGAGACAGAACCATCAGTGATGATTTTGATGATGAATTGCAATGCTCCGTGGTTACATGTGGCAGTTATTTTTCAACGTTATCTCTGTTATTTTATCAACAGCTGCTTTGAAAAATGTATGGGGCCCAAGGAACCAAACATCAATGATATGAGGTTTGCCATCATCCGTAAATGAATGAGACGATGCGACCCGATTTGTGTGATTGTTTACATCCTGAAATAGGTCAGACTATCACGTAAATTATGTTGATGTCATTATTGGCCAACTTTCCTGTGTAGTCAGGTGTAAATGCCTAAGGAGCAATGCAAGCTACGAAAAAATAGACCACGTTATATGGGTCATTTTGAAGCAGTCTACAGCCAACCAAGGAGGCCTTTATTCGTCGGCTATGCTGGACGCGCCAGCGATGTATGTATTTTATTGTTTAATGAATCAATAAATTGATACGTCCACAAAATAAATATGTATTTTGTCTTACCTGAATCGTTCCTGTCCAGCCGTATCCCAAAGCTGAAGTTTAATTTTAATCCCTGGTTCAATATCAAGCGAGCGAGCGTAAAAATCTACACCGACTGTTGGATCTGCTACATCGCTGTATATTCCATCCGTGAAGCGCTTCAGCAACGAGGATTTCCCTACCGTTGAGTCGCCCAGTAAAATGATTCTAAACTGATATTGCCACAAAATATCCATTGCATGACTAGAACAACGTACCCCAGTGAGACTGAAACAAAGCCCCGCATGCACTCTGTTTACATAAAGCCACTGAATGCTACCGCTTTCCCTCTGGTAAGGACCGTGAACTGTAGCCCCAGCTTTTGGAATTGGAGCAGGCTGATGCTGCAATCATGTGACAGATTTACGGACTACAAGTAAAACTATTAATCTGCAACAATAAAGATACGTCGGGGGGGAAAAAAGCCCTATTGGTATTTTAAGACGTAGGCCTATGGGGGTAAATAAATAGCTAGACAACTGAAATCAAAAGCTTTCATGTTTAACGTTACTCATAAACAAGCGCTGAAAACCTGGACTGTCCATGGTTCTGAAATAGGTCACTGCAGTAGCAGTCTAGTTTCGAACAACACTGGATGTTCTTGTTTCGTTTAAATAACTTGACAAATATGTATGTATATGTATATGAAACGTCTATATGTATTCGGTATAACTCGTTTTTCCTTACTGCCAATCGACCCACAATAGCACTACAGTGAATGACCGGCTGAACCTCATATCCCATCATGCACTTCCACATGTGAAAAATATGGGCCAATCACAGGAATGAAGAAATGCACAGCAGTATATAAACGCATCCGGACCATCAACCAGTCTCTTCTCGTCCAGTTCTCCGACTAAGTCGTCACAGAAAATTACGGTAAGACCTATTGGATTTATTTTGTAGGAACGTTGATGAAGTGTTATTTAGTTTGATAATAGTTTGGACGTTAATCATACTAAGGCGGTAATGTGCTACGATTAGCTTGGGAATGTGCATGTGCTAGGTGAGCCATGTTGTCCGGCATTATAACGTTATAGCTTTGGCCTGTAATATGCCAACTTCCACTTGTTTTTGGCAACTTGATTTTACTGTTGTCTCTTTAGTCATACAACTTAACACTAACGTTAATTGTACATGTTAAGTAAAACGTTGTATGCCAGAAAAGGCTTGCCGTTAAACGCACGTGGTAAGGCCCTGTAGCTACAGCATACTAGTTCAGGTAACGTCAAAGAAAAAATTACACTTTGTTTATATGTCGGACTGCTGTTCAACCGTTTAGACCTTTTTTGTTGTAAGACGCAATCCCATGTCTTCTAATTTTAAGGCGTTATGTTGGCATCCAGCCAACACAATTTTTCACCAACCCAACTCCGAACAATAGTTAAGTTTTTGCCTGAAGTTGTGTAGGGGTTCTGATGTCCGCGGGTTAATGCTCTTCCACGCTGGTCTTTACGATTGATCGTCTCAGCACTAGTTTAGGAGACTAGTGGGCTCAACAGGCACCTATCGAAGCCGCTCGTGCTTATTGTAGCACAGAGCGGTCAACAGGAGGCCAAAATCATCACTTTCACCGACGGTCGCTGTTCAGTTACCAAATAACTGTTACAGCAACATTAAGGGAAAGGATATTAACCATTTCTGGTTAATTTCGTCTTGATATATTTTTTGAGCCACTTGGCAATAGATTTATTTTTAGTCCCGTCGGGGTGTTGAAGCCTGATGGGACTTGAGGGCAAGGATATTTTATGCTTGACAGTTTGACTAACCTGACAATATTGCTTTTCTTTCATTCAGATGTGTGCTGCAAAGATGCGTAGGACTTGTATGCCAAGAAGAACATCGACTGCAGGTAATGTCTTAACACATGGTGTTCGTTAGGCTGGCTGTGATGACTAACTTGCCCTCACTGAAAGATTCGTCTTGATTATGAGTTATTATATTCTGAGCCGCTTAAAGTATTTAGTTGTAGTCCTATCAAGCATTAACTTTGCGTTTCAATTCGTAACTTGCAACTCTACCCTTTTCAGGTGGCCTGCCTGCAACGATGGGGTGTCGTGACGCAAAATGATATATGAAGGTGAGCTTAAGTTTGTAGCGTTCAAATCTGGTTGTAGGTCTTATGCAGGCTCCTACTGAACTACCTTATGCTTATGTAGCACTTGGCGGTCAAGAGGATGCCAATATAAAATCTTTCACTGATTGCTGTTCAGCTTATAAATGGCTGTCTTCAGCATCAAGGGAAGAACATTTAAACAATATAAATAACCATCAATGTAATGGCCCTAAATTGTGAATGTAATTTCCTACAGCTCTCGGATGAGGAGACAATATGGAGAAGCTGACTAAATGACTAGCAGGTGAGATGCCCTGGCACATGTGCTCATCAACAAGCCTGGCTGTGATTACAAACTTGCCCTCACTGAGAGGTTTTAAAAAAAACCTCAATTATGAGTCTTAATTTACTGAGCCACATCCATCAAGACAACTACCTTTTTGGTTTGACACTGTAAACTAACAATGCATTTATTTCACAGGGGCCAGGTGAACTCTAATGGCAGTTCCTTGTGGACAGGCTTCTATTAAGAGATGAGGTAATTCTACTCATCCTCAGTCGAGTCCAAAGATGAGCTCCATAGCGTGCTAATCCCCGGACCTGATCTTGCTATGTAGTCTATGGTCCTCCAAATTGCATGCAACATCAATGGGTAGTTATTGACAGCTGTGGCCCTTATGGACTATTGGCACAAATAACTGTCCTACATTACATTTATACTGTGAATAAAGCAGATCTCTTTTCGGTATCTGTATGGTATTAATCTGACTGTTTCATAGGCATGATGCCGATGGCCGGGGGTCACGATGCTGATGCAGGATGTGCTTGCAGACCTTCAGGTAGGTTGGTGCAACACTTGAGGGCCAACCTTGGGGATAATGCCATATTGGAATCTTGTGGAAGGACCTAGTAGTCCTCTGGTTTATCTGGCATAGTTTGGTGCTATCTCTTGAGGTTGTCCATTAGTATTTGTGAAAGCCTCACATGAGTGAGCTGATCTGTGATGATTTTTAATCTAGAGACTGTTGGATGATTCTAGCGGATATGGGACTGAGATCATCTACTTAAAAAGGTTACTCGTCTGGTACATTCCAATATACTAATGTAAACTTGCTACTTTTAGCTCTGAAGAGCTCCAGGCGACGTGCTGTGAAGGGTTCATGCAATTGTCTGCATGAACGCCAGAAGCCACTTTGGATAAGATGGTAGGTTAGCATGACACTTCAACTCAAAGGGCAATTTTTGGGGACATTTCTGGCTGAAGGGGAAAGCTAGTTATTTCCTTCAAGCTACTATGCAGAGTCTGATCTGGCATGGTTTTGTTTTATGTAAAGGCCTCAAATGAGGTAGCTGATCTGTGATGAATTTATAATGGAGACTGTTGGATGACTTTAGTGGCTATGGGACAGCATTATATTAAAAATGGTGATGTGGCTTGGAAATTCCAAACCACACTAATGCAAACTTTCTATTTTTAGGTCTGGAAAAACTCCAGCTAACCTGCTTGAAAGGACTTGAACCAAGTAGAGGCATGAACACCAGAGGCCACTTTGTGTAGCCTATAGATGACATTGAAGATTCTTGTTAAAAGAGGATGCCACTTTTTGCAATAAAAACCTAAAACATTTCTTGTTGCTTGTAGAGTAATCCATGAACTTGTCTTTGCTTCAAAAGTTCACTTTTCAGAAATGCAGTAAAAACAAACATTTGGTTGGGACATCTTTAAACTGACTTGTTTTTTAATTCAAGGACAAACACAATATTTACCCTAACTTCCTAAAGGAAAATGAGGACTGAAGTTGCAGAAGAACTTCAGCATGGGACCCCAATAGTGTGGGCATCCTTTAGCAGACTCACATAAGTGTGGCAAGGGCCAATTCCAGCTATTAAAAACTACTGCCGCTTATTTCTTGTTAAACCTTTAATGCCAAAACGGAAGCTACGGTTATACGACATGCATTGTGCACTTTAAATTATGGGATGTGAGCAACAGCTATCTTCTGCAGTTCTTAACCAGTGACATACATGCAGATCTAATACAATTTGGCAGATTAACTATTCCATCAACACCCACCCTGTGTACAGGAAGATGTCATCAGAGGTTGCGTCGCTCGCAGATGCGTCTCGGATCTTGTCTCAGAACAGGTGGGCTGGAAGAGAATACAGGTTAAGTCCATGGTAACATTGAACACCGAAAACAGTAAATGTTATCTACTGTAACAGTTTTGCAATACCGCCACTAAAGCAAAAATAAATCAAATTTATAATTCTTAAAGTTGGTATGTACTCATTGTTTATTTTACCTAGTTGTGCAGCATTTTATGTAGCTACTCCAATGTTCAGAGAATCAAAATGGGAGCGAATGACAAGTGAGGCTGAGGTCAGATTTGGACTAAAGAAAATGCGAAACGATGACTTGAGTACGTAGTACAAATGTGCTCACCATTATGTGGTCCTCTGGTGCACGTCCCCGCTGCTACTGTTGGGCTCTTCCAATGTTCAGTCCTCCCAATAATACATTTTTTTCAAAATGGTGCATCCAAAATGTACTTTGTATGGCTTGACCTAAGATCAATTAAGATGACTGTCATTCCTCTAACCAGCCTCTTCATGGATAACTAAAGATGTAAGAAGCAGTGCATGGTAAATTATTAATCATTATTTCCAAATCATGAACAGCAAACGTACATTTGTTTTGAAGGGAAAAATGTCCCAAACAAGTACAAAGTACTTTTGCATCTCTAGGTATGCTTATCAAAATCAAATATACTTAATTACCAAAACATCTACCAGATACTAGCAATAAACATAACACTGATTCAGATCAATAAAAAATGTTTTAATGTGGAAATAAAACAAAATTAATGAAAGAATGAAATCTGACCACAAATAGGAATATTTACATAAATGACCTCATTCCATTAGCACAAGCTTGGTTCAGATGTCGGTTACCCAGACAACATACGTCTAGCGCACAATGTTCATGGAACAAACACAACTTCATCCACTTGGGTCGTGTTCCGGGAGCTTGGAAGTGGCCTCCTATTTCAGATCATGGGATTCTTCCTCATGTTTTTCAAGACTAGAAACAAGCAGGCATGGTAGCATTTAGATTTGTTAGGTACAACAACCTTTCAACTTACAAAAGGTATTCAACAAGGCAAAGGAGATTCTCATTTACCTTGTGGAGACGTTAGTCTTGTGAAATAGATGGCATTTTTAATTCTGATATCTCAGAGTCAGGGGTGCTGCTCCCACTCCTATCACTGTATGTGTCCCTGTAACAAAGACCCAGGGTTAGTGTTGTAAACTGGAGGTGAATTGAATACAATGCAAAATACCCACACCCTCCCTTATCACTAATTGATTGCTGAAGACTTGCATGTGCTACACAGAAATCAGCATAGCAGGAAAAAGATAATGCACGTTGGAGTTCATACACAAAATTCAAAACATACCAACCAAAAAAGTGGTTATGTTCCAAAATAATTGCAGAGATAAGACGTTGGTTACCTTGGCGATAGACGGCAGCCTTTCTGGAGGTAGCCCTGCAGCTTACCGGCGGAGGCCAACAGCAGACCAAAGTAGGGGGGGGAGGGCTTGATGGGGCGGGAGGTGAACTCGGGGTGGTACTGAACGCCCACAAAGTATGGATGATCTAGAATCGAGAGAGCCGTTTAGTCGACTATCTACGCATTACATTCACGTATTTGATCCCAGAAGTGGTTCTTTGCTAGCATACCGTCCAGCTCTATGACCTCCATCCGTTCTCCTTCCACATCTTGACCTACGAAGTGGAGACCCTTCTCCTCAAAGTGACCAATCAGCTCGGGGTTGACCTGGTGGGGAAAGGCAGGTGATGCTCAGTGTGCAGACAAACTAACCGTTGCCTTGCTTCCGATCATTTGATAATGAAATAATGCGAACAAATAAACAAACCTCAAAACGGTGTCTGTGTCTCTCATCTACATAGTCCGCATCTCCATAAAGTTTTCCTGAAAGACAGCAAGCAGTGTAAGCGCAGGGGAGATGGGCGAGAAAGTGCTCCATAGAGATAACAGGTGAAGGGTTTCTGCTTACGTAACACACTGTTGTTCGTCTGGAAAATGGTCCGTCTTTTCCCTAGCCTCATGGTTCCGCCCATTTGCCCAGGATTGTGTTCTGGCATGTCAATCACCTAAATATAACAAATATATATACATAAAAGCAAAAATAACAAAAAGGCTGTAATTTTAGCATCTACAGCCATCTAGAGTCTTACCACAGGATGTTTCGATTCCGGGTCAAATTCCGTGGAGTTGGCATCTAGGATGGTGCAGAAGTAAAAATCACTGTAGTACGAATATGATTAACACAGCCCAAAAAAAGGGAACCCCATCATTCATCAGCACTGCCAGAGCTGACCTCATGTAGTTAAAGTAATGCAATGGCTGTCAGGGATCCAGCAACGCACTTATTGTTGTGCTTGATTGATAAAACCAGGCAGTCTGCCAAACATTACATTAACGTCACTCTATTCACTACCAGTAGGAAAACAATATTGATCAATAAAACAATAAAGGTCCCATACTTTTTGCTTTCATTGGTTGAGTGGTTCTCATTTACATGTGCCTGGTGCAACAAAGCAACCCATTATACTTTATGGTTGTATGGAAGAACTGGTGTTACCTTCCCAGCCAAGAATATTCCTGGCAAATTCACAAACGGCCAACTGCATTCCAAGGCACACCCCTGTAGACACAGGGATGGGTAGGTTTGCCATTACTGCATTCAACTTCAAATTAGAAAAAAACAAAACCAACAGTGCTTCATGTTACTGTGGAGTCTCGCATACCGAGGAAGGGTTTCTTCTGCTTGCGAGCCCAGTTGATGGCGCAGATCTTGCCCTCCGTTCCCCGGACTCCGAACCCGCCGGGGACCAGGATGCCGCTGCGGATGTGGAGCGTACGTTATTTCGCCGCACTACGCCAGATGAGCTGTACTTACGTAAAACATGACCCCGTGGCCCGATGAGCGGGAACTTACTCGGCGCTGCAGAGTTTCTGCCAGGCTTCGTGGTACCTCACCGGGTCTTCCTGGAGCATACCTGGCTCCAGATCAGCAGAGTCCACATACTGGGGAGACATGGGACACAGACGTGTAAGGACATGTGTATGGTACAGGGCCGACACTGTTTGGCTAGGCCCATTTGGCCTCTAAATATAGAAATAACTCAAAACACAAGAATGTGAGATGAGACACAAAGCCTGGAATTCTGAAAGCACAATCAATTCAGAAATTGTAAGAATATTTTTGAACCAAATTATGAATGAATAGCCATGACTTGAGTGGCTTTCATCAGATGTGGATGTTCATCAAACTTCACTGAACGTAGTTTAGTGTTTGAGTACTGGCTTGTACACCAACTACATTTGTAATTCCTTGATGGCAAAAAGAGATTTACTACAGCAGATTTACTTGCCACCCATAATTAATTATTACAGGTTTTAGGGTTAGTAAGCTTCTTATAGATAAGAAGTTTGAATCAATTTTCTTGGGCTTGATAAGAAGGTGGAATTCAAGAAAGGTTGTTTCAGTGTCAGGTCATTTTGAATTTATAATGCAAGCGCATCTGAAATTACAATCTTATCTCCAAAAACGATTAAAGTGATTGTATTACCAACAAAGAGAATGGGGGATGACTTTGCAGTATTGTACATGTACCTTGACGTCAAGCTTGTGGCTAATGGCTAGCGCTGAGTGCTCCAGAGCTTTGATCACAGAGGCGTAGGAGTCGGAGAACTTGGTGTACTTCCCGACTAGCGCGATGGAGCAGTGCTCTAGGAGTCTGTCAGACCTGGAAAAACGCAATACACACACACCAACATGAATATATGACCGAGGAAAGCAGCTTCACGAGTACAGTCACATCATGAATGCAATTTACAAGATAAGAATGGGATGCTAGCCAGATGTAGGCTAGATGAAAAACTTGACAAGTTGCCGAGCACCATATAAAGGGGACCCATTGTAGAACCTTCTTTTATCATTATAACATTCTGAAATGTAAAGTAAAACAATGTGGGTCAATCCATCCTCTGATGTGATATCCAGCCCTGAACTTCGCCTGAAAACTGCCTTCAATACCAAAAGTTGGCAAAGTATTAATAATTGTGTGGTGTGACTAGACAACACCAGTGCTCCAATCTCATTAAGTGCATTGAAATTAATAATTCAAATTAAGCACACGCTGCAGGAGGAGAAAGCAGCAGCACACCACTTCCTCCATTTGTACTTTATCATTGATCATCTTGAATGAAAGGCAACTAACTCGACCAATTGAGGCACTCACTGATAACCTGTAGGCTGAAAACCCAAACATAGCGGCCTCCAACCAACCAGTGTACTTTCAGCCTGAGTTTGGCACGGTCATTAAAATACGAAACCCAAAACATTATATACATCCTATCTTGTCCATTGCATCCACACCTAGTCTGTTTCACCCATATTGCTTGGTGAGGGCATCCAGGAGGAAGGACTCCTCAATAAATAAATACAACTTTTACGCCACGCATCTCATCACCACCCAGCACCCACCTGTTGGACATCTCCTTCCACTTGGCCAGCATCTTCCGAGGCCGCCCCTCTATGTGCATGTTCAGCCTGCGGCTGAAGTAGCCCACCACGCCCTGGTCCTCCAGCAGCAGGGGCACCTTGTAGATGGATGAGACGTCGTGCACGCAGATCACCTGCAGAGGAACACGTGACCTCGTTTCAACCTCTGAAGCCTTGATTCTACCACGGAGTTCATAGGGCAGTCTCTGCGTGGACGTGTGTGTACCTGTTCGGGCTCCACGTGGCAAAACATGGATATCTTCTCTTTGACAGCGTTTTCCAGAGCATTCGCACAGCGGCACATGATCTAGGAAAAATTATTAGAATAAGAAATATTACATTTTGGTCGTTTTTACTCTATCATTTCTACCGATGTCCTGTAGTTTCTGCTATAAACCCCATATTTTCCGTCTGGGATTATTGAAGTACCAGCTTAACTTGTATGTTGTTATTGCATCAACAAGATCATATAAGTACATTATTCCAAACATTACATGAACAATCAAACAAGCTAAATTAAAGGTGATGGTGAAATACCAGATCAGGGGACAGGCCCAGGCCCCTCAGCTCCCGGACGCTGTTCTGTGTGGGTTTAGTCTTCTGCTCCCCGGTTGCACTGGGCTGGGAAATGTACAACCAATCAGACATCAGGCACACACATGCAAACTCAAAACCACGATAGTCTGATTGCTTTGTACATGTGGCCAACACTGATTTTATAAGCATTTCAGGGTAAGAAGTGTGGAGTTTTTTTTTTTAATAAAATGTAGACACAAATATATATATATATATATGGATATGCCTGTGCTGGTTTATACAAACATAACAATAATATACCTTACCTGTGGTATGAGGCTGACGTGGATGTTACAGAAGTTCTCCCTCTTCACCTTGAACTGGAACTGTCTGAAGGCCTCGATAAAGGGCATGCTCTCGATGTCTCCAACGGTCCCTCCCAGCTGCAAGCCATCACAAACACCAGGAATCACAGGGTTATTTCCTCCCACGTTAGGACCACAAGATTGTCATGAAACACCCACCACCTACAGCCATTGTTGACAAGACACCTCTGCATATATGCATATCTTCTTGCTACATGAAAACAGTTCACAAGAACTTTACGGTATGAAGCATATGTCACCTTGTGGATGCTTTCGTTGTGCTTCTCTTCATTTATGAATGAGGCATGGCTTGGACTCTTACCTCTATTACACAGACTTGAGGCTCCACCTCGTCATCGTCTACAGGGACCCTGGCCTGTTTCATGACCCATTCCTGGATGGCATCTGTGATGTGTGGCACCACTGTGTGGAGAGGGCAACAAAAACAGTAAGGAAGGGAAGACACCATAACAGAGCCCGATTTTCTTCCCACACCTCTACATGAGGGTACCATAAAGCATTCCATTTTATTTTTTGGTCCACCCCCACAACAAGAAAACAGCCATGGCGCTGGATTACCCTGCACGGTCTTTCCCAGGTAGTCCCCCTTCCGCTCCTTGTTGATGACCGACTGGTAGATCTTGCCGGTGGTCAGGTTGTTGTCCCGGGTCAGCCGGATGTCCAGAAAGCGCTCGTAGTTCCCCAGGTCCAGATCCACCTCGCCCCCGTCGTCCAGCACAAACACTTCACCTGCGAGAACAGGACCGCCCCACGGGGCAACCACGCTTACAACCATTCACGATAACCAACGTTGATTACATGCGTGTACTGGGGGGGAGAAAGAAGGCCAGAGGCTCTTTCATTGGTGCTCACCGTGTTCGTATGGGGAAAAGGTGCCGGCGTCTATGTTGATGTATGGGTCGATCTTGATGGCGGTCACATGCAGGCCGCAGGACTTGAGGATCGTGCCCACACTGCTGGCGATGATTCCTTTACCAATCCCAGAGATGACCCCACCAGTCACCAGGATGTACTTCATCATAGCACTCTGGAGTCTAGCATGTGGAGAAGAAAGGCAATGGGAAAATTTTGAATCCACAAGTAATAGTACAGTATAGTATTGGTACCTCTTGGGCTGTTATATAGTGCACCATGCAATTTATTATTATTTTTCTAAATTATGCTCATTTTAATAACACAATGACGTCATTATCTTTACCTGACCGTAGTAGTTAATCACATTGGTTTTTGTTTGACCACAACACTGACACACGGAAACCTAACATTTTTGGTTATTTGACTAATTTAGGTTGATTTGGGTTAACTGGTTGCAAATCGAAGCTGGGGAATTAAAAGTCGAATAATACACAGATCTGATCTTAACACACAAAGCAAGCGAACAAATGTAGTGCGATCATGTGCAAAAATGTAGTGCAAAACTTAACCATCGACCCCAAAATAGCAAGCAAAACATACAAAAAATATCACATCAAATGAAGATACTAATGGTGCTTATGTTAGCTTTTGGCGGAAATTGGTATCCTATTGTTGACAACGCGTTTACGAGGCACATTGTGTTCTCTGTACCCCTGGCTAACAAGCACAACAAAACCTTTTACAGCAGTATACTATTGAAACTTACCAATTAACTGCTTCCAGAGCTTACTACTCAATTTAGCGTACAGCAAAGACTTTACACGGATTTTGGATTTATATTACTAACTGTAGAATAATTGCTACAACGCATGAACATCCACATTGACTACACACGTGGGCCCAAACCATAGAGATAAATAGGAGAGAGAGGGTGATTATAGAGGCAGGCAGCCCTGCCCATTCTCCATTCACATGGACGGGAGCAAAATGGCCGAGTGAGGGGACATCCTCACGTATAACATCACGTACTGCATGGTGTACTTTGCGTCGTGTGTCGCGGCATGCACGCGTTTCACCAGCGTAGCGCCCCAAAATGGTACAAGCAGTGACGTCTCCCTCTGCGCTTTGAGCTACAAGTACCCCACGTAATGGAACCCGCCATCTTGACACAATCTCTCGTTTTTATTTATCTCTATGGACCATTACATTTTATGGTCATGACTTGCCATGTGTTTTTATCTCAGCAGATGGCGCTCGTGTTCCAATGATACTTTTACTGTGACTATTCGTTTTTCCCTTCATGCCCTGCGTTGGAAGTTACAGGTCGCTGTTTATTATCCTCTTTAGACAAAGAGCCTTTGCAGGTTTAAAAGATGTCAAAGATGCTTGGTCACAACTCTAGCTATATGATTGGCTTTATTTGGTGATATGATGTGATTTGTTTAGGAACACTGCGTTCTGGTACTGCTTGGGCTGTTAATTTAAACAGCAGGATGCAATGTACACCAGTTTTGTTATTGTATCTACTATCATTATCTACAGTGGGGTCCACCAGAGCCACTGTGTGGGTGAGAAAGAGTCCAGCAAATTAAAGTAAACAAATATGTTGGCGGGTGACAGATAGCTGACTCAGAGACGCATAGCTTTTGGCAGAGCTCAGCTCACTATACGTGGATGTTTTGCTTCACAGCGTTGCTGTGCGGGTATAGCTGCTGTGCTGAAGTACCCAAATCCCACATGTTAGCGTCGCCATTTAGCCTACCCTCTGGAACACGGAGCGTAATGAGAGCGTTTTAATTCACTTCTGTCCAACGCTGAGATTGAATTAAACTCCCACAGAAGGGCTCCTGCTGCCCCGCTCGCCTCAAGCCATTTCCTCCTTATTATGGAGGAGCAACCAGCGGGCGGACTAGCCCGTCTACAAGTCACAGCATTATGTTTATTTATCGTGTGTGGATTGAGTTGTTCAACCAATATTCATATTTTCTAGAAGGAGGCTGTTATTATCACCAGTAGGCCTGGTGGTGTAACTTTCCTTCCTGTCTATGATAATGGTGTTGTTGATGTAATGTTAATGACAATGCTGCATACTGATTATCGTTAAATATGTGAAGCAATTGCATACACTACACATACTTTTCCAGAAATGGTCTTGTCTCTTGCAAAATATCGAATATCCCCTTGATGCCATTCATAAAGAATGGCGCCTTCACACACTGAAAAGACTATCTACCCCCCTTACCTGGTATAATAAAATATCATTGCTGTGTGTGTGTGTGTGTGTGTGTGTGTGTGTGTGTGTGTGTGTGTGTGTGTGTGTGTGTGTGTGTGTGCGCGTATCTGTCTGTGTGTATCTGGGTATTAATCATAGACAGACTATATCAAGTATTAACCTAAACTGAATGTGAAATTATGTGAGCAATTCTCTTTATAATCCGAACGGTGACTCGTATACGCCCATCAAATGATAAA
Source organism: Molva macrophthalma (assembly GCA_027123675.1). Lineage (NCBI taxonomy): Eukaryota > Metazoa > Chordata > Actinopteri > Gadiformes > Lotidae > Molva > Molva macrophthalma. Next base: position 6,283,683 of record JAOPJO010000103.1, read on the forward strand.
AGCACCTTTTACAAATCCGCGATTTAAAGTATTCTCTTTTAAGGTGATGCCACCATGAAAAATCTGAAATACTAAAATGTAACCTTAAAAAAAAGAAATGCAAAAGTCACAACACAACCACAACATAAAAACGGAACTGAGCGACAACCCATGTTGACAATGAAACTAGCTTACTCTAATGTTGGTTTCAGACTATTATTGTCTACCCATGTGGAAGGGGAAAGTTCTTGTCCATTTCAGAAGTTTTATTACAGATTACAACGTGGGCCTATTGTCATTTTTGCAGATATGCCATTTTTGAGGATATGCGTTTTTGAGTGTTTCAAAGATAATTTTTTTAATAAGGCTTACGCTATCCACATTCTATCCACAATGCACATACAAACAATGCAAAATGTTGGCAGAAGTCGGGCAACACCGATTCGACATCATAAAGCTTAATCATCGACAACAGGGCTGAGCCATAGAGCCGCCTGCAAGAACCTGTAAGGACAGAGCCAATCGACATGTCACCAGATTGAGGGGGACCCTTTCACCTGAAGAAGCAGGGAGCCATCCTGGGGAAACCACACTGGGATGGACTGGTTGGGTGCAGAGAGGGATCTGTATTCTGCTCCAGCACGATGGGGACCTTGGGGTGTTTAACATGGACCCCCTGTACCCGCCTGCTGTCACTTGCTGTGAGAGAGAGAGAGAGAGAGACAGAGAGAGTACTACTGCGTCTATGCGTGACTTATCCAGACCTCTAGAGGCGCATGCAATTGCTCAACACTAATGAGAGAAACCCAAAAAAACAAAAGCATACCCTGCCACAGTTGTAAGCCTTCAGAAGTGTCTGGGGAACATTGTGAAATATTTGTTTATTTTTGCATAGTTTAACAGGTGAAAGCCCTTCCCTCCCTTCCTCCCAGCCGAGCAAGGGCTGATAGGGGGACTAAAAGTCACTTCGCTCCTTGGGGATAAAGAGTTTTTAAGCTGCTAATCCGTTTCACTCTGTGTGTGATTGAGGGAAACATCTGACATTTGAGGCTTCATATGAAGAATGTTTGCAGAGCTTGTGTGTGTGTTTTTGTGTGCGAGAGTGTGTGTGTGTTTTGTGTGTGTGCCTGAGTTTGCGTATGTGTGTGTGCGTGCGGGAATGTGCACACGCTGTGCTAGGCAGCGTCTTGTTGCTTTACGGTTCACAAAGCAAGCACATAAAGTTTTAGTGGAAGTTTTAGTTGCGGTAGTTGTGTTTGCGGAGGTTTTATGTCGGCATGCTGTGCACCTGCGTGCCTTTCTAAGTGCACGTGTGTGTGTGTGTGTGTGTGTGTGTGTGTTCTGCTACATACCGCCTCCCTTCCGACACTTATGAAAATAAATGGGGCGGGGGGACCTCTAGGGGTGAGGGAGCCAGGGTCCTCTGGTGTCAGGGCAGGGGAGAGATGGGTGGGTGTGTGGGCTGACAGGCAGACACGGCTGCTCTGCATTGCATGACGGCCACTTTCCCCTCAGCCCCCTCCATTACTGCTGATGGTAGGAGTTGAGGAAGGAACGGCTGATGTGGCCATTGGGGAGGATGGTGGATTTGTGTGTGTGTGTGTGTGTGTGCATTGGGGGTAGATGATGGTTGATTCAGGTGAGGCCCGGGCGTCGAGGTCCCCTATAAGTATTCCACTGGGGCAACACTGTTGATATGGTCCCCCGCTGTCGCAGTGCCTTTTGGCAAACGTCCCCTGACACATTGTTTTAGAAAAATGTTTTATTTATTTATTTATCAACTTTTTCTCTCCTTCTGTTCTGGGCCACTGCTGAACTTTCCTTTGACACAGCTTGGCTTTCGACTGCGGCTTTTCTTTTGCCCTTGTCTCAGAGGAACTCACACAGCTGAACGTGGGAAGTGGTCTACTGCCAGCAGCTATACCCTGACAAAACCTGACAAAAGAAATACAGATATAAATACATAAATATATAGGGGGCCTATATATCTGCTTTCCTTTGGCCTACATGTTGGTTTTTTTGTTAAATCGGTGCACTCTTTGGTTATCCACTACAGAGGCAGGGGTTGTCTGGAAATGACGACTAGCCTTCTCATTGATTCCGGCCCTGTTCTTAAAAGGAGGCAAGGAGTGGCTAGACGAGGAAGATACAGACACATGGCAGTGGGGGGCGATGGGGATGGTGGAAGAAGTTTCAAGCTGTGGCTTCCTTGAGGCACACCATAGGGTAGATCATTGGGTCAGCCCTAGCTGGAATGTGTTTCTTTAACAAAATAATAATTTACCTCTTAATGCAACCACATTGACCTTCTATGTCGTTGTACGTTTTTTGGGCTATATTTGTGGCTGGATATATATATTGATTGATTTTGCTGCAATGTTCTAAATATGTTGAACAACTTCGACATAATGCAACAAGCCTGCCAATTTTTTGTTACAGTTCTAGTTCTTTCCCCTAGACCTGCTATTTCTTTTTACCATGTTGACACTGATTAAATGTCACAACACATAACGGCAGCAACAACAACAAGAACTCAAAGGTTTTATTGGAAAATTGATGTGTGTGAAATAAAACAGAAACAACCAAAGCCCGGTAATTACACTGCCATTTCAATACGACAGAATAACGGAGTGGGCTGCCTCTGTCCCCCTCAAAAAAATAATAAAAATAAAGTCACTTATGTTTACTCTGACTCTGTGCTGACTTTAACAGTAATAGGCTGTAAAAATCCTTCTGTTTTTGTGCACTCCAAATAAATAATAATGAGCCCTTATGTGCATAGTGTTCAAGCAGATGACGTGTTCCAATGTTGTTGTTTTTTTACTGAAACGTTACATAAGGCCTTTTTTTCAATGTATAAATAACATTTCATTTTTTATCTGTAACGTCAAGTTTCCTCTTTCGTTCTGCTCCTGTGTCTTGTGGTCCTTTACAACTTGACAGCTGGTGTCAGGCGGGGACTCCGGTTCCAGAGGAACAGTATGCCTAGCTGACCTATCGAGACAGCCTGTGTGTGTGACCACAGTTGCAGATGAGCCCCCAACTGATGTAAATACCTAGTGCTTGAATAATTAAGACCCGATAAGTCCCAGCCATGGTTTTAGCCTTTAGGTGGATGGGTGCACACGGATAAGGATATATACCTTGCTTTGTTCTTCTCCACCATTCTATACTATCATATAATATCACATTCATTTTGACGTATAGGCCTACTTATCTATTCAAAGTTGTTCCTTTCACTATAATCATATTCATTTGGATGCTGTGTATTCATATATTTATGTTTCCCATCGCACGCCTCTTTCAAAATATAATCAGTCTACTTTATTATAAACGCCCCCAGTGCAGTGTGTAACCCATGGAAATCAACACGAGAGGTCTCACTCAATAATGACTCATTTAAAAAACAGCCTCTCCTCAAAAAAAAAAGCCAGTAAGTGCACATGTGCAAGGGAGATGTGTGCTAGCTAGAGAGAGAGGGAGAGAGCGCTGCCATCAAATCGTCTGCTACTACTCACTGCTGCTCCAATTATGAAAGAGACAAGGTCTTAAGTCTCATCATCGTCTAGTCCTTTCCTTGTGTACAGAATGCACAGTAGATAATGAAACAATCACCATAGGACCGAATAAGGCGTTGTGGTTGTGAAGCACTGAGCCTGCTTTTTGAAACGGAGAAAGCTTAATTTACCCTCCGTTTTAATGGTGTTTTGTTTTTTATTAGCTTCGCTTTCTCTGTCCTAAATCTAACATGGGCACTTGTATGGCTAGAGCAATAGACTGGCATCAGTTTAGCACACAGCGACATTTACTGGACTGAACATCACCATAACTGTGGTAGTAATAGCTAGCCAATCAGCTCTACAAACAACAACAGTCTCTCCCAGGCAAAATACTTGTTTCTGCAGATTTAGTCATCAAATTGCCAACAAGTAAACAGGCCACCAATGCTGAAAGGTAGGCCTACTTGTATGGTATCAGTATTCCAGCATTGTGCTGAAAAGTAGGCCTAATGGTATATCCTAAGTAAACGTAAATATCCAGTAGGATATAGATATTTAACCCTTTAACCAAAGGACATCTTTGGTAAAAATGTAATATATATAATATATTTATATTGTATTGAGTATTGTATTACCATGTAAAAAAGTATGAAAAAGTAGGATATAACTAACTCTGAAGTAGATACTAATATTTAGAATGTGGTGGCGTAAAAGTATGAACCTCATAAAAGTCATTAAATATAAAAGTAGGCTGCTCAAGTACTTTTCCCCCTGGCAAAGCGAAACCTTTTTAAATGCCACAGGCAGTACAGTGGGTCACCCCCTCATCATTGCTCATTCTGCTGTCTCTGTGCACATAAACAGCTTGGGGCCAATGAACAATATAATAATAACATAACTTGTATATATAACGGCAATATAACAATCATATATATGAAACATTCTCTGTTTCATTTGATAAAGCTGTTCAAATTAAGTCTGCCGCAATTGAAGCCCTGGTTTAGAGGCCCTACGTGTCATTAATTATTTTGAAACATAATGCTAAAATCATGTTAATGAGCAGTAAAAAAAATCAAAACATTTGATCTCGACGTGATTGTGTGTTGACTCGTACCAACCACGGTGTATCATCTCGATGATATTTTTTTGATAGGGTGTTATCCTATACTGCATTCGGTCTGTGGTTCCTGGCTTCTGCGTGTCAGCGTGCCATCAAACCTACCGCGTGGAGGCGTCCTAGAGCCGCGCTGTTACGCTCCGGGTTGTCAGAGCAAAAGTAGTAGAGCCGTTGCAGGAAAGCTTTTTTTGAATTCTTTACACTTACGTCAGCTGCACCGGCTCTCTGTTTGGCTCCAGTAGGGACCCAGTAGCGAAGCTTTTTCATTAGGGATGCAGCAGCAATGAATTGAGTGGAGTTGAGAACTTCCACCCTGCACTGCCGGAGTTGCTTCTAGGATTTCTTTCTGATAAACCTGCTGGACTTTTTGTTGTTGCTGCTGCTGCAAACATGTATTCTGCGTTATTTCTACTAATGCTGACCGTGAGGATCTACGCAGATAGTATGGAAGGGCCAACAGGTAAAATCTTTTCGCTTTTCTCTATGGGTCGCAAACGGAGCACCTGTGCCCTATCGGCTTTAGTTTAGTTCAAATCTGGTCTGTGCGTCTCCCTTGTCAGGAGGAAATAGTACCCTTTTAGATACAATATGATGTTGTCTCAGCTTTAGGTTTTGGCGTGACCAACTTGTGAAGTTTTCATCGAAATGTTGTATTTTTGAGAGCATTTATAGACTGTCAATGTAAGTGTTTTTATTGGCGTTTTTCCGATTTTCCGAAGGTTATCGCTTAGTGACCAGACCAAAAAGTCGAATTCGTCTCCTTCGAAGTTGTACCGTAACGCGGAATCCTTTAATACATGCTTATAAAGTAAGATAAGCCTATATTTTAATTGGTTTGGGTAACATTAAGGACTACACGAGTTTTCGTTTCAAGCTGAAGATTTCATAACCGCTATACCCTCGCGCTTCCCGCTGCAAAAGTAGACTACTTTGATCTAAAAATAATAAATCATTCTAGAAGCCTTCCCGTGTTTGAGAATGTACTCCCAGTCTCGCTCACGACAAAACAGAGTGCCAGATCTTGATTCGTCTGGTGTGGCATTCATGTTCTTCCGTATGATCTACAACTTTTGTTAAAACATAGACATATCCAACCTAGTTTCAGCTGTACAATTAGATCACTAAAAATCGCAAAGAGATTGACCATTCGTTTTCAACTAACAGTGGGAAACATGAATAATATTAAGCATGAATAAATTATGTACATTGAGCTAAATATATACTCGCATTAAATATTGTACTTATTTCAGGAGAAAGAAATTATTCGCGTAGGCTTAATGTATGACCAATTGAGTAGGCCTAATTTAATCAGCTGTTGGAATTTTCCTCGGTAAACTTTGGATGGTTGAAGCTGCTTTGACACCCAAGACTTAACACTGACCAAAGACTTGGGGCCACACCCCATCGTGGAGGCCCATCTCAAGAATGTGTTGGGCATCCGATTTTGACGTGGTAGCTACCAGACTATATAGATAGTCTACGCGGGCTATCTATATCACAGCAACCGAGACCAGTATTGGATTGAGCAGATGGGGCAGCAGCATTCTGTACTATGTGGGGCACACCTTCACATTCAAATTGGTTCGTCAAGTTGCGGCCTCTGGCTATGACAACAGATCAAACAATGTAACACGATAGTTAGGTGGCTTTAGTTTTCTCACGTGACGAAATGCAGGCGAAATTCTCACAGCCCCGGGTAAGCATACACCTCTCTCTCTCTCTCTCTCTCTCTCTCTCTCTCTCTCTCTCTCTCTCTCTCTCTCTCTCTCTCTCTCTCT
>JAOPJO010000103.1:6319823-6332855 GCA_027123675.1 Molva macrophthalma
GGGGGGGAGATAAAGGGTGGATTGGACTTGTACTATTGGCCGTTTGTTTTCTTACCGTTCTCTCACTCCAACATAAGTACATTAGTTCAACTGTGTGCATTGGACAATGCACACACACACACACACACATGCACTGTCCCACACTCGCGCATGTGCGCACACACAGACACTGACACAAGCACACACACATATACAGACAGACAGACTGTCAGTGTGTGTCTGTCAGTGTGACAGACACACACACACACACACACACACTGTGTGTACACTCTGTAGCATTTCACTTACATGAAGTAAGTACAGACACAAACACACACACAGACGCACACATCCAGGTTTTCCTTTTGTAATGCTTGAAGCTATATGCTACGCAAACAAAACAGTGGCACATACGCACAAAGGACCAGGCGATCCAGACAGGCTTCAATTGGATAACAGCTTATATAATCAGCCGGCCAGGGAAGAGCACGGGGGGTGTGGGGGGAGGCGGGAAGCAAAGACAGCTTGTGTCATCTGATTGGTGCTGGTTGAACGGAACAGGCCGATCAGGAATATCAGGTGCTGCGCATGGCCAATGGGTCTTGTTTGAAACCACGTGTGTCATCTGCACTGCGCTTTTGTTCCACCGTTATTTGCTTTTCAACGCGCTAATCAGACTTATCAAAACAAAGCCCGGGCCAACATTGTATTAAGTCTTTGTAAATCATGAGAGGGGTTGACCATGTGGGTAACGGGCTTCTGCAGTACGTCCAATCCGCTGGATGTCTTGTGCGGTCATCACAGCAAGAGGAACCAGTTTCACAGAATTTGTTTCAGGTACGCACAGAAATATCAGTTGACCTTGGGAGTGAAATCTCGCTACCGTGTCCCTCCGTTTGACGGATACATACCGGAGTTTGCAAAGGGATTCCACAAAGGGCAGAACCGTGGTGAAAGAAAGCATCAAGCATATGTCACTAATCAAATAGTGTTGCCCCCCCCCCCTCCCCTCCCATCACTGACACTCATTTTGTCGCACGGCACCAGCCACACCTAGCTTTGGAGCCACTCTGTGTTCATTGGGATTAGCTGGCAACGTATGTGATGAAAAGAGCTTCCGGGGTGTTTGAGAAGGGATTGACAAAAAGGTTGAGAAAAGCCACAAATGCATCCATGTTTGAAATACCAAGACATAAGAACAACTGGCCCTTCCTAATTCGTAAAAAAAGAACCAACCAAGTAACAAACTTACGTAAGTTTGTTACTAAATCTGTGCGTAAAGTCCATAGTAATCAGTACTTAGCTTCAAACCAGCAGTTTACTACATTTGTGGATCACCAATGAATGTCCTTACGAGTAACAACTTAGGCAAAGCGTGAGTTGAACTCAAGCAGGAGGTTGTCGCCTCGACGTGACGACAACCCGGTTGTAACACGCCCAACAACAAGCCGCGACGTACTCAAGGGAGTGCCTGAGGAGAGAGGACATCGATTTGCGTGGCACCGTTGGAATCGACTGTATGTTTTTATTTTATCTCTCTGGAACAGCTCCGTGTTGTAAAGAAAAAGATGAGTTATAAAGTTAAACTGGCACAGCATCCTGTGTAGAAACGGGCTGCCGCTGATGGCTCGGGTGCAGAGTGTGTCGCTGTTAGGAGGCCGCCCCCTTAACTTCATCATCTTTTTACTGCCAACATTTACACTGGTTACTCCTGATTAGGGGTAGGTTTAAAAATGTAGCCACTACTAAGGGCTACATAAGAACTAGTGTGTGTGGTGCAACATGTTGATACACAATTACGTTTGAACCAGACTACGTAAAGGTAAGGCTGGTGCAACCAGCCCCTTGGAACCCAAATCCCTGGTATGGAGATTCAAGCTGTCTTAATATATTTATCCAAACAAGCATTCCTGGATAAGCTACATTGCAAAACATGGCCTGAGGACAAAAAGTCTTCGACTGTCCCCCTCTTCGGCACCAAAAATAACTTCAAGTCATTTAAAGCTTCGCCTTATGACTCATCTCATCAGACGGCTACTGTACGTTTTAGCCACACGCACTCCAAATCAAAGAGCCGAAAATTCCCCCTAAAACCCCGACCTTTGCTGTCCAACGAATCGGGGTCAGGTCTTGACACAAGTCACTGGCTCCCTTTGAGTGGTGGGAGCGCAGCGGCGGTATCCATGACAGAGGACTGTCACAACCAGACGGACAATAACCGCTAGCTCTCAGCCATGGCTAGTCTGGTCGGTCATGGGAAGACAGTTTGTCTCCTGTCCGCACAACAGCAGGCTTTGTGTGAGGACCTTGGGTCTTCCACGAAGAACCTATCTTTGTGAATCGGCTCCTGTGTCCACTATATAAGGGTCTGATTCAGCCTTGGCCTCTCTTTCAACAAAGCCTTTGACAGCACAGAAGACCGTTTAGACAGGGGCCGCTCCTTAGATTGATCCGGCGAAATGCAGACTACACTGGCAGAAATGTGGAAGGGGAATACCGTTTGGTTTCATTGGGGCGGTTGGGCGAGGCCTGAATGAAATATATACATATAATCTCAGTTATATCAGTATATATATATATATATATCCGTTTCTTCCATTACCAGCAAAGTAACAATGCTTCCTGATTGCGTTCTACATTCTGCGCATGCAGGGGCAGGGGTCTCTCCACTGCCATGACTAAGAGAATTTACCTGAGTAATATAAATTTACCCCACACAGCTAACCCCGGCAATTTACAGGGCAAAAGAAATGCTAATGACAGGCATTGGCTTTCAAGCTCGGCACGTCCAGCACAAAAGGAGTGATTTAGAGGTTCTGAAGTCAAAAAGAGGTAACTAGACTGGCTGTAACTTTCTTTGTCTACCTCCCTTGATCATTAGTATCACAGGCTCAGCCTCCTATTGATGAAGGCTGCGGGCACGTCCAGCCGCTAGCTAACCTGGGTCTATGCTTCAGTGGCGAAGCATGAGCCAGGGCTTTTTTCTTTGTCGTAGTTAGAAGCTGTTCCTTTTGTTGTGGTTTGCAGGGTTCCCTGGATAGTAGCTTGAAAGTCATGTGACCATGCGATCAGAGGTGGGAGGTGTATGATTGCTTTTACCAAGCAAATGTACCGATAAATAGTGAATCAAAAATAAATAAGATAAGATACACGTTGTCAATGTGAGTCTTTTATTTAGTGTATACATATTGAAGATAATAGTTAAAGGGGTGATATTATGCCACCAGGTGAGAGTGTGATTAGCCATTACAAGCTGTTTGAAAATCTGCCTTTTCCTGTGTTTTAGTGACATCACAAGTGGGAGTGTCCACCTAGAGGTATACTGGATAGATTAGTCTACCAGCCTACCCAGTGGACTGTAGCAAATGTTGCTTATCTATCCATCATACATCCAGGTGGACGCTCCCACTTGTGATGTCACTAAAACACAGGAAAAGGCAGATTTTCAAACGGCTTGTAATGGCTAATCACACTCATACCTGGTGGCATAATATCACCCCTTTAAATTAGTCAATCATTAGATTTCCTCGGGGGTCGCGGGATACGTCTACGCTCCAGCCTCCGATTACTCTGGAGCGTTTGTCGCGCCATACGGTATCCTTCCCCCCCCACCCCCCCATCATCGAGCTGTTTTGCCAGGTTCTCTCCCCCAACGGTGCTACAACGGGGGAGTAGCTGAGCAGGGACGCTGTGTAGGCTCCCCCGCATCTGAAGTATGTGGCTTTGTGGTTGATCCACTGTGTCAGGCTCTTCTGAGGAACACCCCCTGGGGACGCAAACATTTGTGCCTCTGCGGTGAACATCACCGGTTGTCTTCTTTCCACTGATCCTCGTCTTGTGGAAGCGGTCCTGCGGGCCTCTTTGATTTGCGGGAGAGCCGTGGTCAGAGCGGATTCAGACACGGAAAAAAAAAAGAAAAAGAAATGTCCGTCTGGATTTAAATGTTGAATAAATTGCCGAAATGTCGTCTTTGCCTGGGAAAGTGTGTGATCAGTGGCTTCCCACGTGTCCATCTGGACAACCTTGACCGACGAGAGCCACCGATTCAACTTCACCGGGAACTGCTCCAGTTGTCGAAAGCGATCCGAGGCAGACGTGGAGGAAGACATGGACGCGAGCCACGCGGGTGTTGGTAAAAAAAAACAAAAAAACACCATCACTCTGATTATGGCTGCATCTGGCGGACCTGCGGCGCAAGCGGATCTCCCACCAGTCTCCCAGCGACCTTCAGTCGCTAACTCGATGCTCGGTTGTTATTGAATGCTGCCTTGATTGTCTTCATACCCCGGCTGAGTCGATGGATGAAGAGGAACAGGAGTAATGCATTGCATGGCGTTCCTCAATGTATTAAAAATGAATGAGCCGTCGTAAGTTATTCCAATCGTAACAATGCGCACAACACGGCATCTGTATCACTCTCGCTGACTTTAACGCAGCCCCCTCGTTCAAGTTAAGATGAGTATGTTGCGTTCTGCCCTCAACCCCGTTACTCTACCTCATGGATTGATTGTTGTGCGCCGGGCCGGACACAAACGTGGCGATGCTGACTGCTACGGCTAAAGTGCAGAGAGAGATCCTTATTAATGCTTTGCTGTAAATTAAATACAATTCTTAACATGATTTCTTGGCATTGAGAATAGTGACTGAGGAACTGAGTGCATTATTTAGAATGTATTTCAGAATGGATGTCCCTGGTTGTGGAGCATGGTGTATCTGTATGCCAATTGCATTTATAATAATGTCACATTTTGCTCTCAACTCAACATCAAGGTCATTTTATGGAGGCTCATTATGGTACCGCTTGTACTTTCATTGACATTTGGTCAGCTGGCCAATCCCAGCCGGTCTGTGCAGCTTCCTCTCCAAAGACACAGTTTTGTTGAGTCTGTTGCTCAAATAAAAATTCTGTGCAATTCATTCTGCTCGACAAATATGCAACCACTTCCCTGTGAACTAACCGACACACACACACACACACACACACACACACACACACGGGAAGAAACAACTACAAAAACGCGAACATAATTCATAGTCGCTGTGCCTATGATGATTTGTCATCGAGCACCTCTAAGAATTGGAAGCTCTGCAAGCAGAGTGTGCCAACTGCGCATCCACACTAATGTTACGGCAAAACGACATTTATAAATGCCATGGCCGTGCTTGGTCTGCCGGCAGACTTGACAAACGACACATCACGGCGAGTATAAATTCCGCTTTACTGTTACTCTATGATGTTAAGCAATATTTTCTACTTTTCCTCCGACATGACTCTAAATATATTGGTAAATCAACATCTGAACAGCTCTAAAGCCTTAAAGCTAGGGTAGGCAATTTGGAGAAACCAGCCAGAGATTTTGAAAGTATCCAACTGAAAAATCCCATCCCTCTCTTCAGGCCTCCCTCCAAAGCCACTCCCACAAAACAGAGGCCTAGCTCGCTAGCTTTAGCAATAGGTCTGCCTAGCCTTGTGGAAGACTCTGGTTGCGTTAGCCACAGGTACTCGATTTTGTAATTTTCTGTGTCAGAGCAGATTGCCGTCGGGATGGAATTTCAACAAATATGACCAAAAATGCTTCCAAAATAAATTGCCTACCCTAACTTTAACGGAAGCAATAACAGAATGCACTACTTGCATGCACACAATTGCATAGCCTTACACCAAAAATAATGGCTTGATTAAAACCGACTGCTGCTGATCACACACATGATCAAGTACTTCATCTGCAATTCAGATTAACGCTGAATGGCGAACGCTGTGTTGAAAGGTGCATTATAATTTTTTTCAAGGGGTCCTTTTTCAACAATATATCCAGACCACGCACTTTCCTACTTTTTAAACTAACTTCAGTAAAGCATTTTAAACGGAGAGAGAGGAGAGAGAGCAAGAGAGGGAGAGAGAAAAAGGAAGAGCGACCTCCATTATGCCCGAGTATTTCCTGGATTATCTGGGGAATCCAAGTTTCGTTTTGGCCCCTGCCTGTCACGACCCACATTCCTCTGTTCTAGTCTTAAACACAAAGGGCCGGGGACACCTCCCCCTCCTCCCAGCCCTCCTCCTCGTGTTCTGTAACAAAACAACGGGGGAAAAAGTGTCATTTTTTGGCAGAGGGCGGGACTCTGGCAGGGCCCTCCTATTACATGATGCACAGCGTGGTCTTGTGATGTCACTCACGTCAAATCATTGGTTCTGCATCCCAACCCCATGCTGTTTTACCTCTCTCTCTCTCTCTCTCTTTCTCTCTCTCTCTCTCTAGATCAATCTCTCTCTCTCTCTCTCTAGCTCGCTTTTGCGCTCTCTAGCTATCCCTCTCTCGCCCTAGCTTGCTCTCTCTCTCTCTCTCTCTCTCTGTGACTCTCCATGTTGTGTCTATTCAGTACCTGCTGCTGGAACAGATCATTCCACTCTAATGAAGCAGTCCCCGGCGACGCGGCCCTATACTGTGTCACTGTTTGGCAGACTGTGAGGGGTTTTGGGCTGCATAACTGCCCTACTTGCGTTGTGTTTAGGAATGGGAGGCAGAAATGGGTCACAACAGACTAGTGTGACAATTATAAAAAGCCCCGTTGCCTGGAGGAGTACATCGCATTGGAAATGATCGCAGCAGCAACAACAGAAACACAAGCACACCGACACACACACACACACACACACACACACACACACACACACACACACAGCAGCGCCTTGTGCTGTGATGTGCGTTTTAAACAGGCAAAGGAGTTAATTCAACCTTACTGAAGTGCTATTTTTTTTTCTAATGCTCGATCCTGGTACAAAATTGTGTCAACATTTGCATATTTATTTCCCCAAAGACTGCATTCTATATAGCTGGATCTCATAAATATTTAAAATAAATAATAAATACTATATCCTAATAATAATAATAATAATAATAATAATAAATATAGAAATCTAAATCTGTGTGGATGTCTTAGAATCCATAGCCCTGTGGTTAATACCCGTCAATCACATAACAGGATTAGATGATGATGATGTTACCAAACGATTATCACTCAGCGCTGACCACTGACAATTTCTGTCGATTCTATGGCAGTCAAATAGAGTTGCTCTCACTGTCGCTGTGTGAGTGTTTGTGTGTGTGTGTGTGTGGGATTCTCATATATATTCAGAAAAATGGAAATGGATTATTATGTAAAATACTGCTGACAGGGTCTTGCTATCCCATCAGCTACCGACCTCGACCACCGTCTGCACGGAAATGGTTAAGAGTAATGGTAATAACACACATTAGGGATTGGCTGCTTAAAAATACATACAGCTTCTCATGGCGGTAAACATTAAATGGTATAGTGGAGTGTGTGTGGATGATGGCTAGTTTAAGCAGCCTCACCTGGCCCGAGTCGATTTAATGATACTGTATTTAAATTGTATTGCCCGTAAACATTTACTGTTGTCCATGTTTAAGGACACGACCTGTGCACAGGTTTAAAAGGGGAACCTTTAAAACATGGCGATTTTCTAATATAAGTGTATACGTCTTTATACATGTGTTGTGAAAAAATCCTGTTGTGCAACATGAGCTCGGTTTCTACAACAAAAAAACACACAATTTACGTAATCTTTTAGAATCTGACCAAAGGAGAACACAAATCCCAGACCAATGATGTCAATGGTCAACCTTTCAGTGGAATTGATGTTGCAGGCCACGCTCTTTCACAACACGCCTATGAAGCAGTACCCAGCGGTAAATAGCCGATTTTGACAGTTTCCCCTTTAAGTAGAGTGTGCACAAATGTGGACTTTAGTATGATTTGGCATCTTAAGTTGTGGAAACAGGGCTGTATCAATCAACGGGAGAGAGCTGAGATCCAAACACAACATGAGACTGAAATAGACTCTTAACTTCATCTCCACTCAAAAATAGGCCTACATGTTTATGTGACAGGAAGTCCTACCCCAAATAGAATTGATAACATGAGGCATAAGGCCTCCTCCAAATACTCCCACTATTGTAGCGCCTTGATTATCCCTACTACGTTTAGTCTGTTCCTAATGTTTTGCTTATAAAACATTTTCAGAAGGTAATTTCAGCTCATCAATTTATACAAATCATAAGGAATCTTAATACAGCTGTAACAATACAAATAAGTGTTCAGTAAAGTTTGCGGGAATCTGTATTGCAAACATTCTCTATTCTCTTTTCTTTTCATCTTTTATGGACAATTGCAAAAATCTGAAAATCTAATCTGGACCTAGGGTTAGTAAACAATTTAGATTTCTAAACGATATGCAACTTTTCGAATGTCTCCTCATAGAATAGCCAGGTTGTTTATGTAACTTTTTAGTTTGGTAGCGAGGTTGCTTGTTAGCCAGGTAGCTGCTAGCTGTGTAGCTTGGTAGCCATGAGGTTTTGGCAGCTAGGTAGCTTTGTAGATATGTCCCACTACATCCAAAGAAAATAACGTAATAATACATTGTTTTAGGAAAACAAAACCTAACCTTAACCCAACTGACCAATATACCAACCAAAAATAGATACAGAACCAGTGTATTTGAATTAAAACACGTTATTTTCTTACACGTATACCAACAATGTTCCATGGACACAGCCCCCAGAGAGAAAGATCAAAGTTTGAAAAATTGTCCTTCGACGATGGCCAATACCTGCCTGTGAGTCAATCTCATCACCATCAATAGCCAAGACGCAGACCTCAAAACATTGCAAGCCAGGCAGTTTATGACCTTTCCCAAGGGGTCGCCATGGTTACGGTGGTGGAGTCAAGGCGGCCGGCTGAGCATGCGTGTGTGTCTATATATGTGTGTATGTGTCTATATATGTGTATATGTGTGCTTATATGTATATATGTGTATACATGTGTCTGTGTCTGTGTGTTGGTGTGTGTGTGCATGTGGTGTGTGTGTGTGTGTGTGTGTGTGTACATGCACTGGCATATGTGTGTGTGTGCATGCGCATGCTTGTGTGTGTGTGTGTGTGTGTGTGTGTGTGTGTGTGTGCATGCGCATGTGTGTGTGTGTGTGCATGCGCATGTGTGTGTGTGTGTGCGTGTGCATGGATGTGTGTGTGTGTCTGCTCCGCTGGGCTGCGTTGCATTCAGAGTGACTCAGCTCTGGGGGCTTGGGCTTCTAGAACACTGTACCACACATCCCTTTGTGTGGAGGCTGAACGTTGAGACTCCGCCCCCTCCTCCGCCTGGGCTTGTTTATTGACTGTACCCACAATGCACCGGGGGATATTGAAGAACAACAGCAGGGATCCTTCAGCCAAATGGACAACTTTGTTTACTTTGGGACATTTCTCCATCAGTTCACTTTGATTGCAACAACACTGAAAACAAACGTGTGATATTATCTGGTTTGTATAAGGCTGACACGTCAACAAGTTAAAGTTGAGTCTCGCACTAAACGCTTCTTTGAAGGATATACGTTAGGAAAACCTTGCTATGCACTAAGATATTTTTTATATATTGGGTCTATTTTTTTTTATACAATTGAGATATTATATCATGCATGAACTAACAAATTAGCTGTGTGGTTTAGCCCCATACTGATAGCTTGTTTGGAAGTTGTACCTCAGAAGAACCTTGTTAAATAATAATATTTACAAACAAATAATAATTGTTGAGTTTCATTAGCAAAGTGTGAGAATTGGTCAGGCTGACACCTCTGTAAGCACAGTCAACTTCCTTTTTTGATTGGGTGAAACCAGGCCCCAAAGGAAATGTGTGCATATTAATAGATGCTGTTCCTCATGACTAGCTGCAACAGCCCATGCTACGACAAGAAAAACAGCCAACACCACTGTGAAAGTAATCCCCTCAGGACCGCAAGCCGTTCGTTCACACACTAATTGTCAAACAAAACCTAAAAGTGAAGCACAGCCTGGGGTATTTTGATGGTGATTACGTGATGTATGATGTGTGTTATGGGTTGAGCTTCAATGGCTGTGGAACATGGTTGCATGTCACCTCTAAGGCAAAGACGTCCACAAATAAACATTTTAAAGTGAATCATACACGCAATGATTCACGCATGTGTTTTACCGGATGAGTAAAACGTTGCCATGATTGTCCATTTAAGGCTAGTGAATAAAAGGAATATAATTACAGGGACTAGGTACGTTTTGAATTAATAGAAACAGCATAATTAAGCAAACTTTGTTGTTTGTTTATATATTTGTTTGTGAAAGAAACCAGTATGTCCAGATCAGTGCTGCCAGTATCCTAGTGAGAGAGAAGCAACACAACATTACAGGACCTGTTTTTAGTCTCTATGTCTCCTTCAGGCTGAAATATAAAGTCCTCCTACTCACGCACTCATGCAGCCACACACAAACACGCATGCTTGCACGCGCACACGCACACACAGAATCCCAAGGACACAAATCACCCAACATACCGCAGTCCCTAAACTGTGTCCAAATAAGAACGATAGGTCTAAAATAAACAAAAACATAAATTAATACATAATAATAGTTTAGTTTCCAAGGTTGATTAGAATAGATTCATTAATTATTATAAACACAAGAAAACGGCATCCACAGAACTTTTTGCTTTTCTTGTACCTCTTATTTGCTTTTCTTTTACCAATAAACTATCGTCATTTATTTATTTCCAAGGTTGAGCTTTATAGCTGAACAACTGCTGAGAATGAACACAGGAAAAAAAGGCACCCACCAAAAACGGCAGTCCTTTTATGGGTGCTCTTTATCTGCCGAAGCTTTTTGGCTCTTTATATCATTCATATCCATGGATGTATTACATTAAGACGATATCCGGCCTCAGATCACAGGTCTCTCTCTCTCTCTCTCTCAATTGAGAGAACATATCTGATACTATATCGGCCTGCTGCTTTCAGCGGTGTAGCTCATGCAAAACAGTGAGACATAATTTCCCAGCGTGTGAATCAGCAAGCTGGTCATAATGTTCACCAACAAAATAAACACGCAATCTCCACAAGCTCACATATATCACCGTGTTTGCATTCGTTCTATTCTAGCACGTCCTTTCTCACGGTTGGAAGACACCAACAAGAATGTAAAGAGAAAGCAAAAGCTGGCTGATCACTCCCTACTCAGTCGCAAACCCACCCCACTAACATGCAGTGAGAGAGAGAGAGAGAGAGAGAGAGAGAGAGAGAGAGAGAGAGAGAGAGAGAGTCAAAGAGAGAGAGAGAGAGAGAGAGAGAGAGAGAGAGGGAGCATCTCAGGTTGCCTGGTATGGTTTGCTGGGTTTAGCTGTGGGGGGATGGGCTGCAGCAGCACAAGGTAGAATGAGGAAGGAAGCCAGGGGAAGGCAAGACAAGAGAGAGAGAGAGGGAGAGAGACATAGAGACAGAGAGAGAGAGGGGGAGAGAGAGGGAGAGAGAGAGACAGAGAGAGAGAGGGAGAGAGAGAGACATAGAGACAGAGGGAGGGAGAGCCATAGAGAGAGAGAGAGAGAGGGAGGGAGGGAGGGCTGGCTGCCAGAGGATATGTGCACCGTGTCGAGAGTTCAGAGTGCAAAGAGTTCAAGATCCAATGAAAATAACGTTATTTCAATGAACTCCGCTTCTCCAGAATGCTTTATTCACCTGACGGAAGGCCGTTTCTCGCACACATGTACACACACACACACAACACCCCTCTTTTTTTTTTTTGTGGTAGACGCGTGTACAACACAGCTAGGTTTCCATGTGTTAGCACCCAACCTTTCCTCCAAGGACTAAGCATGGCGCCCGCGTTCATTTCCCGCAGACTGTCATTACCACCGCTACACTACGCCACTCTCCCGCCGCTGCATTTCATTGCTTCTGCTCTTTCCGTTGACGTCGGCCCTTCCCGCCCCGCGCAACACAATGGAAACACACGGTTGACCTGTGTTATGAGCAGCTAGCCAACGCGAGGTGCATCACAAGCAAGGAAGGAGCTCAGCCCAAGTGTGCTGAACCGCGCGGGGGGGGGGGAAATAACGGTGGGAATGGTCAATGATTTTAAACCGGGCCGTTCCGTGCGGTGTAACAAAAAACGTTTTTTTTTGCTACGCAAAGAAGGCGTAAGCCCGTACACATGTCTATGCAGATCGATCCACGCTGATGCTGTGTACCGATGTCCTACGAAAACGCAGATTATCTTCTTTTTTTTTTTTTTTTAATGTATTATTTCTCGTTTTGTCTAACCCATCAAGGTATTCATTCTTCCCGTCTTGCCGGATCACCGGCTCTGATCCCATCGGATCAGCGCCGGCGTGGGATACCATTTACCGAATAAAGTATCTCAAATGATTCGCAGCGTCCGTGCGGCACTAAAGATTATAGAAATATTATCACAGTACACTTTAGCCCAAAGAATCAACCGGATTGAAAGTTAATCTCGAAAAAACACATTCCCCCCCCCCCCCTTGTTGGATTCGTATATGCGGGAATCTAATCTGCCGATTGGCATACACCCCCCACCCCATGCCCCGGTGTGTGGCCTGGTGTGTTTGGCGGGGGCCAACAGGATTAGGGTGCGGTCCACATTGGACAGACACATGCCGGCTCATATTTGCAACGCCACAACAACCCCCCCACCCCCACCGCCTCTCGTGCCTCGCCCACCGGCCCTCCGGCTCCGGCTCCCCCTCCGCAGACGCTCGTAACGCGGTTGTAGTTGATTTAGAAGGGACGGCGCAGCGGAGAGGATGGCCATCATAAAGGGCAGGCAGGACGGCACTTTAACACCCAGAGTTTGTTGTCGTCGTCGTCGTCGTCGTCGTCGTCGTCGTCGTCGTCGTCGTCGTTGTTGTTGTTTTGTTTTGTTTTTTTTACAAACGCCCGTGATACTTCTCCAGCCAGCATGCCTGGCGCCGGCGCAGGGAATATAAAATAAAAAAAAGAACCCCCCCACCATCCCCTCCACCTCCACCACCACCACCACCACCACCTGCCTCGGCACATAAACCCCCAAGGCCAAGTCCATCTGTCCGCTGCTGTCTCTGTGTCATCTCACGTCAATGCCCACCCCCCCCCCCCCCCGCCACCAACCAACCGTCCCATTAGAGTCAGCGCCACAAGCCCCACGCGAGGGGGTGCTGGCGTCCAACCCAACAAGG
>JAOPJO010000103.1:6436042-6450973 GCA_027123675.1 Molva macrophthalma
ACACACACACACACACACACACACACACACACACACACACACACACACACACACACACACACACACACACATATGCCGCTGTGATTTCATTTGGATGAAGTTGGGGTGATATTTTAATTAGAAAATTGATTTCTCAGAGGGCCTCAACAAAATCATTAGAGAAGCCCACGTTCTATTCACTCATTGCTGCATGAGCAGCACAGCGTGTTCATAAAGCACATCAATAAGCTGTTTATGGTGAATTACAATACCATACCAGCACGAGCGCTTAATATTGCATGATCCCATATGCGTCATTCATACTCATTCATATTCATCCGAGCTAAGCAACCACAATGCACTCGGGGCACAAAGGTTGTTCCACATAACTTTTGGTCACGTTTGTATCTTCCCACAGGTGGCATTTCACATTCAGCCGTACAAGGGACGGACAGACCAGAGCGTGCACAACAACATCAAATACATCATTGACAAGTACGTCGGCCCTCTGTGTGCACCACATGCAAATGCATGCACGCACACACACTCTGAGCTCCGCTTCAGAATCAAGTCTTCTCCCAGGTCAGGGGTCTGTGAGTCTGGTGCAACGTGAGCCCTGAGAGGGATAAGGACTGGTTAAATATAGATACTCTGTGATTTAAATTTGTCTATCTTCTTGCTCCCTCCCTTCTCCCTTCACCAACTCCCATTTTCTTGCTCTCTCTCTCTCTCTCTCTCTCTCTCTCTCTCTCTCTGCCAGAAGCAAGGCTACTAGTGTCTACTGGTACAATGTAGGAAGATGTATAATTATGTATGTACAATATAAAATATAACTACTTCCAAATAAGATTCTGGTACTCTTAATATAACTAAGGTTGCAGAGGTTATGAGCAGTAGTAGGATCGAGTTGACAAGCAGCACTAATACAAATTCAAATAATTTATAATTGTATGAATTATAAAACAAACATTAATTAGGCAAACATTAAGCAAAGTATGCTCCAGTTTAAACATGAATCATGCTATGAATAACTTTAGTGAATTTATTCATCTGCATGAAAAGCATCCAAGTTCCAATGTGTGATGCCAGCTCATTAAGTCAAAGCTTTGCTCCCAGCATCGCCCCTTGTTTAGATGTATATAACAATGACCTCCATACAACATTGGTCCTCCATGTCTTTTCGTTCTCGACGTTTCCCCCCCCCCCCTCAGTTACGGGGCACACGGGGCCTTCTACAGGTTCAGGTCGAGCACGGGACAGGTCCTGCCCCTCTTCTACGTCTACGACTCCTACCTGACCACGTCCGAGGCCTGGGCGGAGCTCCTCACCGCCAAGGGCTCGCACAGCCTCCGCGGCACGCCCTACGACGGCGTCTTCGTGGCGCTGGTGGTGGAGGAGCGCCACAAGAACGAGATCCTGGCCGGCGGCTTCGACGGCATGTACACCTACTTCGCCTCCAACGGCTTCTCCTTCGGCTCCTCTCACCAGAACTGGCGCGCCATCAAGACCTTCTGTGACGGCAACAACCTGCTGTTCGTGCCCAGCGTGGGCCCCGGCTACGCCGACACGGCCGTTCGTCCCTGGAACAACCACAACACGCGCAACCGCGTCAACGGACGCTACTACGAGACGTCGCTGCAGGCTGCGCTGACGGTGCGCCCGGACATCGTCACCATCACCTCCTTCAACCAGTGGCACGAGGGCACGCAGATAGAGCGCGCCGTGCCCAGGAAGACGGTGACCCGCCTGTACTTGGACTACCAGCCCAGCAAGCCTGACCTCTACCTGGAGCTGACGCGCCGCTGGGCCCAACAGTTTGACAAGGAGAAGGACAAGTGGCTGATGTGAACCGCCGCCGAGACCACCGCGCCCCCACCACACCCCACCACCCTGTAGCAGTGACGGTGTTCTAACATTCTGGGCTACCTCTCAGGATGAGCCGTCAACCGATTGTGTGCAGATTGCGGTACGTAGGCCACATTCGCTGTTGGCGCAAACAATTATTCCGCAGTGAACTCTGTTACACAATCTGGGTGTTTGCAAGACTAGTCTGCCCTTGTTTTAATCAAATGTGCGTAGCCATTTGAAAAATAATGAAATGTAATAGCAGCGCATTCTCATTTACTCCCTTTGGAGATTACGCTCTGCTTGATTTAACAACATTATATAGACGTATAGCAGCAGGTTTTGATATCATCATTGGCAAATTGAGCTAGAAGGATGAATCAGGGGGGCTTATTTTGCAGCAAGAAATGTGCCACTGTAAGCTAATTCTGAGTGAGTGGCCTAGTTTGTCAGAACACAATGGAAAGTCTCTGTTATCACCTCTCTGTCACTGTCCCTGAATGTTTAATATCCTCTTTCTTCTCAAACAACCACGACTACTTTTTTTGTACAGGATTTCCATGACAGAGTGGCTTAAGCTACAAGCTCACGTTGATTGACATGTATACCATGTTCAGTTGTCCTACGACCCTAAGGTTGGCTGGGAGTTTGTGAGATACAATAAGTTGTCTTTGTGGCGATGTAGCCTAACTATGCTACATATAGGTGTATTTTCTTAATATGAAAGATCTTTTTTTTCCTCCCTGTATTTCTTTATAAACAAATAAAAAAACGAACTCCAATGTGTCTGTAATGTTGGGAAATCTGTGGTCTGCTTCAAAGACAATGGAACAGGGTACAGCTAAAACAAAGCTAAAACTTTTAAAAGGAGTGTATATTAATGAATACTCAAATAGGAGACGCCTATGAATATGCACCTCACACAATTCTAATACGCAATCTAGTTTGAAAGACGATACCCCCACAAGTAGATGATAGGAGGAAAATCAACTTCAGAGTAACGGCCGTTACTTTGAATTAACTCAGCTTTACATTATTTATACATTGCATTAGACGCTTCTGATAGAGGCATCATTGTAGGACAAACACAAGTGCCGCTCATAACACTAATTATGAGTCAGCTACTTTTATGTACCCATGCACCGGTAGTAGACTTCTACATAAAAAGAGAAGACCCATAATTACTGTTATGAGCAACACCTGTGTTTGTCCTATGAAGATACCTCTGTGAAAAGGGTCTATAACCCCTTAGTCCCAGATGCAGAGTAAAGTAACAGCTACTACTACAACCCTACACCCCACGCACAAAAACGCACACACACAGCTACACAAGAGTAGCTGTATTATTATGAGTTAGTTAGTCTTACTAGTTACTGTATTCATTACTTTGTGCGTTATGCTTAAAGTAACACATAGTTTCCCTTTATGTTTCTATTCTGTTACAAAATCACAGACACACACACAGCCACAGACATAAATGCAATTGCAGTTTGTTGAATGGCTATGCACTGTAATGTTTCTGAAAATAGATTAAGGCAGATGAGGCAGATAAGACTGCAGAAGACAAATCGATTGGCTCTTACTCACTTCCTGGCTCCAGGGTCAGTCTTGTTTTCAGGGCAACAGAAAAGATGCCATAAAAAGCAACATTAATATGCTTTCATAAGAAAACATTTATGTCATTTATTTTAGATGCATCCATATATAACTGATCTATGCGAGGTCTAGCTAATATTGTGGTGCACAGCAGCAGTTTTGAGGAACTGAATGTGAACCAGAGAAAGGAGAACAGATGAAAGAGAGAGGGTTGTGCCTTTATATTCTGGTTTATTTGTATGACATTGTTGAATAAGTGATAGATCAGAATAACATGTCATCTCTAGTTTGACCTATTCCATCTCCTGTTTAAATAATTGCTAGTGTAAAGTGGAATATTTAGTCCCTTGCTCAAATGCAAAAGAGGGCACTGAGCTTGTTGGGTATATCATTACCACTAAATGTCAGTAGCTCTCAGCTAAATGGTTGATTGCATAAGTCCCACGGGTCAATGTGATCTATTACTGTAGTTTCCATTTTATTCAAATTCAAAACATTTTCTTTCCAGGTTATAGTCAGAATCTAGTATTGATAAAGGCTGTGATGAATACATATTAAAATAATTATTATTTAAGTAAAACATGTTGTGCATGCATGCTTTAATTTGACAGGTAAGACCGCCACAAAGACTAGGTTAGTTGGGATGCAAGTGTGCCTTATTTTTCCAGTTTTTAAATTTCTTGTTGCAAACTTCAATCAATGGTGTGGTTTTGTGTGGAGCAAACTGTGACTTCCTACAGAGATAATTAAGATATCTCTTTCTCAGTCTGCTTCACCCAGGCCTGTCTGTTATGCCTATTAGACACGTCTTCTCAACCAACTCTAACTTAAAACAGTCACGATCGGGCAGACCGTAAAAACGTGGCAGATGGTAGCCACCAACACCACAGCCAAAAACACTTCCAAAGAGCTGAAGACGGATTTGACAGTCTTTAGAAAATGAAATTAAATTTCAATAGTGGCAAGGAAAACTCTATGAACTCCATTTCCTCACATAACTGGGGTCTGCGGACACATAGCTAGACCAGTAGAATCTTGTCTATCCAACATTTTATGAAAACACATTTATGAAATCTGTAATTTACTAATTTACTAAGTCTATTTCTGGAGGCTATTGGCATTCATTATAAATGAAAGACTCCCATTAACCCCATGAACAAAGATATCTGGCTCCTGCTATATGAGCAGGTATAATATATTGCTAGGACAGTGACACTCGTAAAAGCCTGTTTCACCAGCAAGTATTTTTCTTACCTTCTTTGACAATTGTAAATTGTAGCATGCAGACTGAACATGAATGCTTATGGCTATTTCTATTGTGTGTTTGTCTTTTGAAATGTTGAGGTTCTAATGATAATCAAAAGGGAAGAACTCAGCATACCAGAGCAATCCAATCCTGACAACGCATTACTCTGCAGGCTATTTCCCCCCCCCCCCCCCATGGGGGCATCTATGACTTGGGTTAGTTCACAAAGCTTACAAGCTCCTTGACAGTGTTCTGATGTCTCTGGTCCTCTGAGAGTTTATTCATAGCTCCTAAAAGGGGAAAGGGAAAAATGAAAAAAACTACAGTGTAGACCACAAGAGAAAAGAGTTTAGCTGCTGTTCTCTGGGGTGTGTTTGAGGCCGGCTGAAAAGGCAGAATGTGTGGGGATCCAAGCGTGTCTCAGCGATTTGGTGGCTGCTGAGTGGGATTGGTCGTGTGGAGGGAGGGGGCCGTCCCATGAGAAAATGCTTGGCCTGATGGTTTTTCTAAAAGCAGGGGCATTAATAAGATGAGGCCGGTGCACCCACCGTTAGGGCCCTAAGCATGGGGTACAGGATTCCGTCGATTCCCGGTTGGGGCCTATACCATGTTTGTTTTGTTATTTTTATGGAGTCCACACTGAGGTGTTTTACATGGCAATATGCCAAAGCTGTTTAGAGCGTGATGATAAATCCCCAGACTGTAGGCCTAGTTAGAAAAAGCACAACGAAAACAATGTAGGCTGATTAAATGATATGTCATGGGTCTTACAAATTACTGTGGATACACAAGGCTTCCTTTAAAGTGCAGAACTTATCAAGAAAAGACATGTCATTGCCTTTACTTGGGCTATATTAAGTGCTGCTTCTGTTTCATGTTGATACATTTATGATTGTATTGGAGATTATGTGGCGCTGCGCGTGCACGATAGGCGCGCCGCGAGCGAGAGCAAGCCCTCCACGAAACATGGTTTGTTGACTTGTTAGCAGCCCACTTAAGTTTTCCTGTATTTACTAGTTACTGTGTGCAAATAAGTAATAGACTGTTGTAATGATGTCGCTTAATGTATGCAGTAGATAAGTAATTCTCCAGCTGGCTTAATTGCTGGATGCTCGGTTAGCTATCATGTTAAGCCGTAAGTCAGTGCTGCATAGGCTACTATTGCTAATTGTAGCTGTATTATTATTTGTAGTTAAGTGTATGTGTTCGTGCTTTATTCTCAAAGTAACACACACTAGTTTAATTTGTATAATTGACATTTCAAAAGCCAACGCCTCCACTCACATGAAAAGGTCCTGCTTTTATATTTCAAAATGCCCAAGGAAGGCCAACAGCATATGAACACACCGCTCAATCCTAATGTAACCAGCAGTGTGTCTGGATTTTCCGCTTTTATTAATTTGTTGGCCCTCAGCAGGCCTAATGGAGGATCATGTTTCATGTTCAAGGATTTCCTTTTAGTATTTAATAACAGTAATAATAGCGGTAAGCAGAGTAAACCGGTTTTATTTTCGCTTAAAACAATCATTATACACCGAACGACCTCATGTGTGATGCTGATGAAATGTTCCTCCCAGCTGGCACACAACGTGGGGCGCTGCAGTTTAAATGGACATAGCTGCAAGAGCTCCCTCTTCTGGTGAGATGCAGCATGACTCAGCCTGCTTTCATTACTGGCCCGCTTTCACATTTAACTCATCTACATGCTCTACAAGACAATTCTGTCTGCTCTCTTAACAAGCTTGCATATATGTCTTGAATAACATGAATATAAGATAAGACAAGAAGAGAATATAAGGTTATAAGGATAAAATATGCTAATCCCTCAAAATGTGTTAACGACCGTAACCCTGGTTCCCCGCCAAACCGGTTTCCACTGTGAACGTACTGATTGACTTGTTGCCCTTGCACAAATTAGTCAGAATATAACCTCAAAACTCTAGGCAAGGAGTAGACCCATCAAATGAGCGGTGACACACATCAACGCGGGCATCAAGGGCATGAGTGAACGAGACCGCGCCGACGGAGCCGTCCAGTCGGAGGCAGGAGGATGGGCGAGCCTCGCAGCACTACTGCTGGCATCGGTAGCCACTGAACGGCGAGCTCCCTCGGGCCGCAGCGGTGGGCACAACCCGCCGTCCACACGCTCACAGACTGGTTCCAGGTGACCTGAGTCACGGACCGCCAGAGCTGGAAGTTAGACAGCGGTGAAAAAGGTACGTAGAAACGGGTGTTAAAGGAAAACCAAAGCCTTAAACAATCTTGTTGTTTGGAGAGTTGGGGGGAGGCAAATTTATACAGTTTGATGCAGTTTAGGCCAAACACAGTCAAAAGAATCAGAGTCCTACCTCACAGTATGCATGCCCTCCTGGCAGATCTCTGTTGCATTCATGCGTTTGTAACATGCTACGCCAATGCAGCTGAAGGCCCCACAGGTTTTCACCTACAACACCACATTTAACAGAGGGAGCTTATTTGAAAAAGGGTTGAGGTTAAAGAGTACATTCGATTAGAAGACTCAAGATAACGCAAGTATTTAAAATGCAAGAACAGTGCCACCTGTAGGTTGAACAGGTTAAATAACTTATTTCTGATTGGCTCAAATTGGTGCCAGGCAGTCTTTAGGAAGGGATAACAGCAAGTCTTGTTCGACCAATGAGATACGTTCTACAAATGCCATAACCGGTTATACCAGAAATGGTGCAGTCTTTGCTGTTTGATTAATGTTTAGAATGCAATGTAATACAATATTCCTCATTTGATGTGCTTACTTTACTGTGCATGGTTGCTCTTGTGGTAGCAAGGAGGACATCGCTGTGGTCCTCTGGCAGGCCTTCCTCTTCCTCTGTGGCTCTCCACAGGGACAACAGGGGCAGAATCGCGTTTGGTGCCCCTGTCAGTCATAGTGAAGGCAGCCACCTCGACCGTGTCGGTATCTACTCTGATACTGGTCATTCTCTCGGTGGATGTGTCTGGGGTCACTCTCTCTGAATCTGGGGTCCCTCTCTCTGAGTCTGGGGTCCCTCTCTCTGAGTCTGGGCTCACTCTCTCTGAGTCTGGGCTCGCTCTCTCTGAGTCTGGGGTCCCTCTCTCTTGAGTCTGTGCTCGCTCTCTCTGAGTCTGTGCTCGCTCTCTCTGAGTCTGGGGTCCCTCTCTCTGAGTCTGGGCTCGTAGGTGAATGAGGCTGACTGTTATGATTGTGGGTTCCTGAGCTAGCCACGGGCGAGGTTGAATTAAACGGATAATTTCCTTCAGGTAGAGAGAGATCACCTGGCCAGGGGTTTTGCCTAGAGGTTGCCTGCGTATCTTTTGAGATAGGCCCAGGTTTTGTGGGCAAAGCCACCATGTTCTCTTGTATGGCATTTACGCTGTCTGGTGTGTCCTCCATATCCAGACAGCTCTGTCCATAAAGATAACACCCTGAAGTTAATTTGAGGCACTTTTATGTTAACATTTGAAAATGTAGTTGCAGAGTTCTGCCTTCTGTCCCTAATATATGCAGTGGCAGCCTAACCAGTAGGCATCCTAGAGAAAGATGCCTATAAATGTACCTGCTCCTTAGTGACCTGTATTCCTTACATGTTTACCACTATACAAGGGTCATCCATCTGGCATTGAATAAAAGGCATAAAGGAAAACACACATAGCATAATATAATAAAATAAAATAAAGATAGATAATATTTGGAATTTAAACCCCAGTAAAGCTTATGGGCAATGAAAACTGCTAAAAATAAGTTACCACAGATGGAGGTGGGGTATAAAGTAAAATGTATATGATATACATTACGTGTGTAGATAAACATATGAACATGAAATGGTTAAGTGAATAGTCAGTGTAACATAATCGTACCTGTTTGATTTGAACATATTCCCCTCCGCTACTGATGGACAGCACTTAACATAGAACATACAAATAATTATGAATGCAAAAATACATTTGTAGATTTGTTTTTTACATTGGTGTATGATCGACTTCAGTGCTCACCTATTAGAAACTTCATTCCTCTCGATAGATGAGGAATGATCAATTGTCCCTGCTTCAAATATAACGCAATTAAACATCAATCAGGATGGCATCATGGCAAAGATGTCAAAACACATTGAGAGTGCTAATTGCTAATTCACGCTTACAATTCACGCTTGTCAATTAGGGTTCCTTCCATGTTCTGCCCCAATGGCGCGGCCTCATCTGTAAACAACACGAAAAAATAACCAACACACACATATGGGGCAGTGGGAGCACATAATGAGTTGTTGCATCTCAGCCGGGAGCTCATTGCTTTGTGATTAACAATGCTAGGTCTGATATGATGTGTTCTGCAGCCAGAGTCTCTGGGCAATTTAAACAGTGGCGGCCGAATGCCTCTGGGGTACTTGGGTGAGAACAGACTGGCCGCAATTAGTCCCACCCGCTGGTAAAGATGGCTCCTTAGGTGACATCAATAAATCATATACTAATATTACCATGATCAGTCAAGGACAACAGCACCTTGTTTATATCAGCCGGAGGCTGTACTCAGGTTAATACTAGAACATAAATACACAAGTGAAATAAAGACAACTGAACACACACACACTAATATATATATATATATATACATACATACACATGTGCTTATATCCACATTAAAATGTGAATTCAAAAGTTACACTATAGTTCCCTTATTCTCTGAAACTGTTTATCCAATTAACGTACATACATCTTACTCAAATATCAATTCCAGAAGAACAGTATCGATATATTACAAATGGATAAAATCTTACCAGTCACCAGGGCCAGTAATCTAAAAAACATTTGATGAAGTGTATATTGTCTCTGGACCAATCCAAGATGTCTTCAAGACAGGAACTGAACTGCAGGTTATGAACAGACCATCCCAACCACTTAAATTATGGACTCAATGACCACCCAAGACACACACCCTGGGACTAAAAGCTGATAGTTTATACAAGTAGATACAAACAGTGGTGACAAAAACGTTTATTATACTGAATAATAAGAATCCACATTACAGTTATCAAAGGGACCAATGATGTATGCTTATCTTAAAAACAACTTGACTCCTTACAAATAAAAAAAAACGGTACACTGGCCGAAAAATAAAAAAAGAGCACATTTCAGAGGTGACTCCATAGAAGTTATTTTTCTTTTCATGTTTAGTACCCCATTGATGTTTTATTCCCCCTCGATGTTTTATTCCCCCTCGATGTTTTATTCCCCCTCTATGAAATTTACAGCAAGCCTTGTCTCTTCAGATCCTCATAGGTCTTCTTGTTGACCACGTTTCCACTCGAGTCTTCATATTCCTCCTGGATGGAGGACAGCGAGTAACATGAGTTACATCCTTGTCAATACCTCACTGATCCTTCACAAACTCCTCAGGCTCATTGAACAGCTGCATGATTCTGACAATTGATAATCCTGATCGTTTTCCCCGATATTGTGATTAACAGATAATCGATTTAATGGGCCAACCTGGTCACCACGTCACATTACTTTGAGTCATGTATTTAGCTGTAGGGATTCCTCAGACTGCGAAAGACCACACAACATTTAAGCGCCTTTAACGGCAATGCCTGTGATTCATTGAGTGAGTATTGCGGAGTTGTAACGGTTTGTAATTCGATTTCGAACATAATGGGCGCAGAAATCATATTATTTGTGCAACTTTTTTTTTTTTTTTACGATTGAATTGCAGCCTTTCACGAATAGCTAATTGCAGAGCCAACATGATTTAGATTAATATGCATTTCATTTTGTAGCCCTTCCTCATAGCATGTTTAACACGGGGCTCTGTGATTTAAGACTAACCTCCGTATCTGGCTGCCATCTCTCTGACGCCTTCTGAGACTTCAGCTTCGACCACACTAGACCACAAAAACAGAACAAGTTAGGATGTTAGCACATCAACCGTAACACGCTCAGATATGAACAGGGACTGTCATAACTGAATTGTCCGTGTTAAGCCCCATTGGTCTCTTTGCCAACGCAACGTACGAGAAACGGCGTCCTCGATCTGGGTGACGTTGGCGAAGTGGGCGGTGTTGGGGATGCCCAGGCAGCGCATGCCGTGGGCGTGGCGCCACTCCTGGAAGAAACAACCCGAGAGCAGAACGTGTTAAACACACACTCCCAAAATGACACTTTTTCTGTCACTTTTTCAAAAGGTGCCATTCGGTTTTCAGTGGCATTTTTCGCTTGAGACGGACAGCAATTAAATCCCTCTGTGGAATGAGCCATGGTTGGATTGGTTTTGTTCTTTAGCTAAGTCGATTATGAGGTAGAGTAATGGATATGGTGAAAATGCTACACATAGTGTAGGTTAAAACATGATAAAGCAATGAATCAAAAATAATACTATTGAGGAAGAAGAAATGCAATCATACCGCAAAGTGCCTCTGAAAGGCCTTGGGTCCCCTGTAGGTGTAGTTTCCACAGATCTCACAGTTGTAGTTGATGTTCAGACCGTGGAGTTTATAGAGCCAATACGGAATGGGCTGCAGGGGACAACAGCGACACATTAGAGAGAAACAGAACAGGAAGCTGTACCCTTCAGCCAGGGGGGGGGACTAGTCCGTCCGTACCTTGCCGTCCCAGCCGAGGGGCAGGTTCTTGGGGTTGTAGATGATCTCGTTGTCCTCGTCCTCGCTTTCGCTCTCGCTCAGCTGCTCGTCATCCTCCTCCTCGCGCTCCTCGCCCGTGCGCGCCTGCTTCCTCTGCACGTTCTCGTGGGTCAGGTGCCTCTGCTCCTGTGGACGGAACGTGGGGAGGGGTATGCCTCATAAATTAATCTGAGCACAAAAACGTAACGCTTAAGATGACACAACTTCTTAAAGATTTTCTGTTTAAAAAAAATTTGCAGTTGGTGGCTACATTTTAACTAAATCTGCATGTTGCCGGTTTAATTGTTTTAGCAAAAGCCAGCCGGTTCCGGCCTTTGGCCAGTCAAACGATGCATCCTTTTTGATAAATATGAGTTTAAGAGCCAATGCCCAAATGTTTATCTCCATGCTGAATTACACCTCAGCAGCCGTGTTAACCAAAAACCACAACACTTACCCCAAGAATCTCCACATAATCGTATATCTGGGCCTCCAGGAAGCCAATCTCCTTGTTGCGCTCTGTGTCCCTGAGGAGGTAAATGGGTAAAATATTATAATATTAAATGTAAAATGACAGAATTTTTGGCTATATATGGTGAATGGAGCCATGATCCCAAGCTCTCGCGTCACATACTTCTTTGGTCCCTTGGCTTTGGGATTCTTGGCAAACAGTGATGGATCCAGTGATTCCAGGGACTTGCCCTTGGTGCTGAAAAGCCTTTGAGCCCTCTCCTCTAAAGTCCTGCAACACAAGCAACCAGTACATCAGACATACAAACGCACAACATGATACAGCTTTCTATTGATTGTATATCAAAGCCTGTTTTGTCAGCAAACCCTCACCCTCCGCACTTGAGCCCCAAGGCCATCAGGGCAGACTTCAATCTGTCCAGACCCAAGGAGGCTAACTCCTGTTATAAAAAAATGAATCGACAAGATCAAGGTTGAGGATCAAAGGATGATGAGGTCAATAAGTATAAGCAGTGTTACAAACGGGCCGACTGCCTCACCTCCCAAGAAGAGAATGCAGAGAGGTCCAAGTGAGCCCCAGCGTGGGTCAAAGCACTGCTCGTCTCTTTCTAACGTCCAGAAAAAGTGACAGAAAAGCTGATTAAAACTACAGCAATACTACCGCCAGTACAATAAGCCAATTCTCTACTGGAGGAAAACCCCAAATCAACCCAGAGCTCCGTCATCATGAGTACTCACAGGCCAGCCTGGAAAGGTGCCGTTCTCCCACTTTTTGTCAAAGTCTCCCAGCACTTTGCCATACAGCTCGTTTTGGTCCAGTAGGGGCTTCACCCGCTCTGTGTAGTCCTGCAGGTACTCTAAGAGCATCTCCAAGTATCTGTGCAAAAACAGGCACCATGAAACCAACTTCCATTTGCGTTGTTACAAAACAAGTCTGTTGCCAGATACTGAGCGAAAATTAGGTTACTGAGCAGATTAACTTAATTTTTCATATATTTTCCTTAAGGACGAGGTCTGTGTTTTGGCTCTGAATCTGACAAGAAAAGAAGCAAATGCCACAGCACTTACTTTTTGTACTCTGCGTTCTTTCTGTCTTTAGAGATGTCAAACAGCTGGTCGAAGGAAGAAAGGTAAGTGATGTACTCAATTCTCTGGAGAGAGAGAGACGAAGAGAGGATACATTAGAACAGAGTGACGACAGTTGGAAGCCCAGAACATGCAGAGCATCGAGGGTTTGCTCACATCGGCTCCCTTCAGGTTGGTGAACTTCAGGAAGCAGTCATGGAGATCCAGGTAGCGTCCGTAGCCTTCCTCGTCGGTGAACTCCACCATATCTGTGGGGGGAAAACATACAGCCATTGTGTTTTGGTTAGGGGACTGATGGACAACTATGAGATGAGGGCGAGCACGGTCTGCTGGTTTAAGCCTTACTTTGAGCCTCCTCGGTGGGGTTGTCCCTGGCCTTTACCAGCTCATCAAACTCCACAGACATTGGCACACAAATCTGAAAAAATAAAAAAGGTAAATGACTTTTGCAAAAAAAGTTGAAACTCTAATAGATAGCAAATATATGAAAATATATAATGTTTTTGTATTACATAAAGTAACTGTATATTTGTATAATCTAAATGCATTACAGCAACTGAATCATCTTACATTACAGCAATGTAAAGTATGCCAACAATTTGAAGTTAATACACATTTTTGTGCCATTTCTGTTGCATTCAAATTAAATACATAATTCTGATGATATGGACATTTGACACTAAGGACACAAGTACCTCATTTGGGTGCTTCCTGTGAAACTCCTTTATCTGTTTCAGCCGATTGTAGAATTCTGCAAACTCATTTGGTCCAGAGATTGCATTGAGTTCATCTTTCCTCATTCTGTTGGTGAAAAGGATATTACAATATGACTTGTGTACATCATCATGCAACATATACCCCTTATTGTATTGTGACTAACTAAGTGTCCGACTAGTGCGATGTATTTGTATCTGTATTCCAACCTTCATTGGTACTTACCCATCTTTGTCTTCATAGGAGTCTCGCAGATTTCCACTTACTTCCATAAATCTCTGTAGAGGAAGCATTACAAAATAAGTTACATTGTTAACTAAATGTACCCAGAGGGTCAGAAACGCAGTTTCCATATACCCCAGTAAGTCTATACTATCAGGTAGTGTTTACCACAACATTACTGTAGATTTCTTATTATTAATTAGTGTGAGATATATAATTGAATACATATCATGCATAGCACGTTGCATTACAAACTATCTATAACTTCAGTATTTTTAATCCGTTCTATGTGTATGAAACATTTTAAATAGACATTATTGATTTGAGCTTGAATCACAAATGCAACTTACATCCAACATTGCCCTTGTTCTGTGGTCAGAGTTTATCTGTTCGCGTAGCTGTTGATAATAAGAAGGATCAGTATTAATGAAACTGAAATGATAAAAGATTAATACATTTTGAGGTTTTTAGTTTTGTGGATGGGAGCTAACATTAGCATAGCAGTGCTAACTTACCGTAGTTTTTTTATGCAGCATCTCTTTTGTTTTAGCATCCATAAGTCTTTCCTTCTCTTCATGGTAGCGACGTTGTTGCTCTAAAATGGTCTCCATTGTGTGAAAATTTTAAATTCGGTTACTTATAAGATTAGTTCTCTTTCTAGCTAGAATAAATGAAATGAAAGATCCTTCGGCTACGTTTGTTTTCAATGGCGCATGTACGCGCCGGCCGGAAGAAGGTCCCCTGATCTTCGTGGTGAGAGAAACGTCCTTAGCGGTATAATGGTTCCACATAGGTGACGCAGTAGACCCAAGGCACTGTAATTCATTTAGAAATATATAAATACCAATACATACATGTTTGTTGCTTCGGACATGTTTTTTTGCTAAATGACCCAAATTATTGATTTATTTCTATAATGCATTTATTGTTATTAAAGATTAATATGTGTATTTTATATCGCGTCTAGGCCACATACTACAACAGCGTCTAGACGTTTGAATGTAGGCTACACACTGTTCATTGTTCTTTGATTGGCAAGTTAAGTTCATGATAGATGATGATACAAATGATAGATGATAAAAGTGTATATCATTAGATCACATATCTAGTCATATGAGTACATTAAAGACATGTACCGAGAAATGTACTCAATAACATTAATTCACA
>JAOPJO010000103.1:6483491-6493587 GCA_027123675.1 Molva macrophthalma
TGTGTGTGTGTGTGTGTGTGTGTGTGTGTGTGTGTGTGTGTGTGTGTGTGTGTGTGTGTGTGTGTATGTATGTATGTACAGCTAATGTCGTCCCTGCCTACCTGTGTGTTACCCAGGTGACGTTCCGCACCAGGATCTACCACTGCAACATCAACAGCCAGGGGGTGATCTGTCTGGACATCCTGAAGGACAACTGGAGTCCCGCCCTCACCATCTCCAAGGTCCTGCTGTCCATCTGCTCTCTGCTCACAGACTGCAACCCCGGTAATGACCTGGACCACACACACACAATTTATGACCCGTGTTCGTAGTTCAAAGAAGTCCTATAGTAGTCTGCAGGAAACAAAGGTGTGTGTGTATATACTCATAGTTAAATAGTGCACATAGTATGTAACATCTCTTCTTTCCTCACACATAACAATCAAGTAGACAGTCATCGTCAGTCATCATAGGCATGTGGAAAATGCACAACCATTTTTGTACTGATGGGAAAATTTGCAAAAAATGATTTTGATTTTTAAGTGGCAATCTCGAAGATCTCCAAAGATTTGAATTTAAATTAAGTCACTATCAATCCTCGAATGATGTCACAAATTGGCGATTGAGCCAATGGCCGACTGATGAAAGCCCTTGCGTTTGCAGTATTGTCGCCACGTGTGGGTGGCGACATTCCCTTCATGCATTCAAATCACAAGTGGCGCAGTGAGTGACCCAGCAGTGGTGGTTCTGCGTGCGTGCGTGCGTGTGTGTGTGTGTGCGGCGGCGTACTGTTTTCTTTTCACCATAGGGGCCGCCAAAGAGAACGAAACGGAGATCTTCGAGAAGACTAACGATTTTATTTCTCCTCCTTAAACAGCCGACCCGCTGGTGGGCAGCATCGCGACACAGTACACGACAAACCGACCAGAGCACGACAGAATAGCCAAACAGTGGACCAAGCGCTATGCCACATAGTGCCCGGCGGAGGGGTGTCTGCTTCCTGGGGAACAGCTCTAGGATCTGGGGGTTGGGGGTAGGATGGGATAGGAGGGAAGTGGATAAGTTAAAGGAAAAGGGTCGTGGATGAATTCAGCTTTTTTTCCCCCCCTAGCCAAATTAAAACATTGTTTTCCTTATT
This sequence comes from Molva macrophthalma, assembly GCA_027123675.1. Lineage (NCBI taxonomy): Eukaryota > Metazoa > Chordata > Actinopteri > Gadiformes > Lotidae > Molva > Molva macrophthalma. The sequence goes on from JAOPJO010000103.1 coordinate 6,484,609, forward strand.
TTTGCATGAACTAGTTGTACTAGTTGTTTTTTGCTTTGTTCTTTTTCTTTCGTATATCGTTACGCGAATGAAGTATTTAGATTTACACGTGTAACCTTTTCCTTCAGTGAGCTTCTATGCCATCCAAGGGGATCATTGGCTTATCCCTCAGAGCAGCGTGATAGCGGTCTGTTAAGTAATGCAAAAGTGATTTAATAGGATTTGGGCCCCAAGGAGGGTGGTGAGGATGTGGGGGTGAGGATATGTTGTGGAGATTTTTTTATCTTGTCGGGGGGGGGGGGTGGGCAATGGAAGTCTTAAGTGGGTTCAGTTGTTTTAAATGTACAATTTTTTTTGTTATCTTGGCCCAACTATAGTCAAATTTAGCAATATTGCGTTTGGTGTTTTCCTTTGCTCTGATTGGACGCTTGAAGGTTGAAGTAAGCAGCACTTTCTTAAAAATCGGTTTAATTACAGCATGGTTCCCTGTCAAGTCTGTCCCTCCTGTACATGTTTTTGTTATTTTTCACCCTTTCTCAACGTCATGGTTTGTATACGCTGTTTGAAAAGGTGTTTCACACGTGTAGATATGTGAAGGTGTGGATGGCTGTTGGTTGTATAATGTAGGCCTACTGAATTAGAAGAAGAAAAATCTGTATGTAATCATTTTTCTGTACGAATTAAATGTTAACAAGAAAAATTTCCCAAAAGTGTCATTTTTGACTGGTGCATCCCAAAATGCAGATATTTGTACCAAATATGAGCTATCTACTTACCCTGACTAGTTTTGAGCCAAATAGACACTGATTATTAAGGCTGGCAAGAAGTGTGCATTGGGATATGTTACTGTTGTATCTTCATCATTCAATCATTCAAATTACCTACAGTTTTTTAATACCTTTGTTTTATTTCCCCTCAGACCTTTTAGTCGTTGACTTGGCTAGCTAAAATATGACAATGCATGCTCAATAATGGATAACTGCCTCTTTTCTAAAGAATGCCTATTAGGCTATCCTAAGTATATGGAGCTCTTTCAGTTCCTCAGCATAAAACAACCCAGAGCGAGAGAGCGAGAGAGCGAGATCTCCTTAATGGTTCTGTGATAAAATAAGCAATATAAATGCACCACAGCCAATACAGGCACATGTAGAATCTCCCTGTTCCACCTACAGCAATGTATTACGTTTCCTCGGTTCCATTCTGAGGCACAATCATGAAACATGTTGGTATTGTCCGAAGAAGAGTCGGAACGAAAGAACATCTAGAGCCAGTATTTTAATTATGCATTGTTAACCACTACAGTATGTAGAAGATCACAGGAATATTGCTGGACAGCAGAGGAAGATTTGAATAAAACTTAGAGGTATTATTCTAAGCTACATACATACAAGCTCATTTGCTACCAGTACAAAACATTTGTTCAGGTTCTTGGAACACACGCATTTATATTAGACAGTACCATTTGCTTTTTCCCATTTCTAGACACGTCAGGAATGTGGGTTTATTAAAGTGCTAAAAAATAAATTAGTTAAAAAATAAATATTATCTATCCATAGTGGCAGTTCTAACATTAGAAAAGCTATTGTCTGTACGTTGCTACCCATTTCAACACAGTTTACCCAACAGGCTAAGAAATGCTTAAAAGTGCAACTAATGCCGAGATAAACGGCATAACCGATTACACACCATTAATCAAGGCCTAACACTATCGCCTTCCATGTTAAATTAAAAAGGGGTGGCTCGCCACATAACGGATGAGTTGGAACTCGACCGCATCTCACGAGACGATTGCTCAAGGGCGGGAGGGTAGAGCATTGGCCGGGTGGTGGGCCGTGGGTGATGGATGTCGGGTTTAGGGTTCAGAGGTCGTTGGACGGCGTGCACTTGCTCTTGCGGCCGGGCAGGGGGAAGGCGGACTTGCTCTGTGGCTGCGTGAGCCGGCTGGTGAGCGTGGTGAAGGGCTCGATGAGGGTGGCGCGCTCCGCCACGCTCACCTCCCACAGCTTCACCTTCTCGCCGCGCGCCCACTGCTGCGCCGCCTCGGGATCCACCTGCCGCTGCTCCCGGAGGTCCGTCTTGTTGCCCAGGACGATGACCGCCACCTGCGCGCGACAAAGCACAAGTGCTCGAGGAACTGTAGGGCACTCCTGTGATTATTAAGATTCAACCACAAAAATGAAATGCTAAATCGTGTGTGGTATATGCATGTGGCATGGCTACTGGGGTCTGGCGGTTGATCGCATTGCGCTTATTGATCGGGATCAATCTGATGACATCTTATAACATTATTACTGGACTTTTGGCTACTTTTTAGTCACTTAGCTCTAGGTGCCATTACCCGGAGCAACTTACAGTGAATAGGTTTAGATATGTGTCAGTAAGGAGCAGGTAGGGGTTAGCGGCATCCCGGTCAAGGAAGCCTACAGGAAGATTGCGGACATTGGGGTGTTAAACCAGAACCTTTGAACAGCGAGTCAAACAACTCCAATCTGGAGACTATTTCCCCCCCCCATCCTTATTTGGACCCAAGACCTGCTACCTTTATATGGATAACGTGAGAATGTAGCGTTAAAGCTCTATTGCACAGCAGGGAAATATGATAACTTTCATTACCTTTCATCATTATCATTCATTGAGATATAATGAACATGCGTGATCAAGGAAAGATAACATTTAAGTTGTATATAAAGTAGATATTACAACAATCAAAAGAACACAGCATATATGACTATATAGTCAATTTAGCAGACGCTTTTAAAAAGTTGTTGGGCAGCAGGTACAGGTCAGGCCTTTTGCCAAAGATGCCTACAGGGTAGGCTGCTGACATCAAACCCTGCTCCTTTCTGCTGGGAATTGAACACCCTAGTCACTTCACTATCCTGCTCCATGGAATATATCTAGTCCCAGATCACAATATTGGCGTTGTATATATATAATTGCTGTTATTAATGACTGGAACTGTGCCCACCTCTTTTTTATCTCTGGACTTGTCGATTTCCTTCTTCAGTATGTCAACCTTCTTGAAGGACTCCAGACTGTCTACGCTGTAGACCAGCACGAAGCCATCCGCCACCAGGTAGTAGTGCTTGGGGAGGTCCAGTTCGTCCTGGAGGCCCCTGGTGTCGTACAGCCGAAGCTGTTCCTTCACACCGCGGTCGGTCTCCACCGAGGCCACATACACATCCTCTTGGGTTTCACTGGTTTCGGACCCTGACAGACCAAAGCCATCTCTTGCAATCAACAACAAAACCAGTCAACTCACAGTAGCCCACAGCTCTCTGCAGCTACTGTTCATATGTAGTTATAATTTAATGCAACATGGTGACTGAGGAGCTTTCTTACACATAATGATAGCTTAAAATCTTGTGCAACTATTGACTTGAATTGACTTATAAGCCATGCCATCGAGCATCTAATGGCTGCGTTTTTTCCCTTACCTCCCAACTAGGTGACCTACTCACCGACAGTGTGATTGCCGTACAGTAACTGCTCCAGGATAGCAGTCTTTCCAACAGAAGCCTGGCCGCAGACTACAACTTTACACCCTTTCCCCATTTCGAGTCTACAAGACAACATATCAGAGTAAGCTCACACGCCAAAAGTAAAGCATACACCATCAGATGACACATATTACAAACCAGTTTTGCAGTAACAATATTTGTTAGCAAAATGTAACACGAACCTTATTAAAATCGTAGCAATGTAGCTACTCAATCCAGACGATTATGTACACCACAAACGCATTCGCTACTGACATTGCCAGTGGCAAATAATGGTACACGGGTCAAAGTATAAAGTACAATTTCCTACCTAGTCCAGGTTAACGCTGTCAGATTTCCACACAGACATCTCGACCTGGAGCATCCTTTCTTCAATGTGGGGCCGCTGTTATTGGCAAGTTCGTTTACGTCGCTGCGCATGTGCAAACACGGAATAATCTGCACGCACGTCCAAACGAAATTAAATTTAAATTAGATAGTGGTAACAGGTCACCATCTGTCTATCAATATTATCACCCCGGGCACTCCTCTTAACATTAATCTATTTCGCTTGGTGGGGATCACGTGGATTTTAGACTAATGATTTCAAACAAATACGTTTTACAAAATAGAGACACATTATTTACAATGTAATGTAGTATGTTACAGTCTGTTAGGGTAAACCCATTCTGAATCAAAACTAAATTAAATAAAATCTCCGGAAACGCCAACCAAATCCAGGACTACATTTCCCCTGATCGTTGTACAGGAACTACGCAGCCGACGTTTTCATAAAGCATGCTGGGTACTTTTTCTCTCTCTTTCCGGCTGGTACGCCATCATGTAAGCTATAATTCCAATGCTTTAATACAACACAATCTATTAAAATCTACGATAGTAGACCTACATCATTCTTTCAAATTTAGAACACTGGTTTATCAGAATTCAGTTTTCAATATGCTGCAATTATTTTTGAAGATTTGTCATTTTAGACCATGATTACAGCCCTAGTTCTGTTGTGTACCATAGGCGCTTTGGTGTCTTGCTATTCGGTTAGCTGCCGTATTGTAGTTTTAACGTTTGGCAGTACTTTCTGAAATAATTGCTTCACATGTCCTAGTTGAATTGTTATCTCGATTTGCTGCTTAACGAATGCATTTAGCAAAACGGGAGTAATAGTTTAACCTGTTAGCCAAGCTAAGGTTAGCTTGAGAATAAAATGTCATTAGCATGAAACTCTTACATTGGAAGCAATTACTGACCGTTCATCGTTCATCATTCATCGATCGCAACTGTTATGTTTACTAGCCTCCTTGCATTTAGTATTGCAGACCTCTTTGGCAATTGATGGCATAATTCTTCGTCACATTAGTATAGTTGATGGTAAACATGTATGTAATGCATGCCAATATTTTAAGCGATTTTAACGTGATCAAGGGATTGTCTTAAGTCTGTCACCAGTATATTGGTGCATGTTTCAAAAGAAAGTTTAAAGCAGTGATCCAAGCTTTGAACATCCTAAGCATTGATTTCCATGGCTATACCTTCAAATCCAGCATGCCTGCAATGGGTCCAGTGTGACAATGTGTCATGTGCTCTTTCTAAAATGTATATCTTTCCATAGATAAATCAAGATGGGAGCATATAAGTATATGCAGGAGTTGTGGCGCAAGAAGCAGTCCGATGTGCTGCGCTTCCTCCTCCGTGTGCGTTGCTGGCAGTATCGCCAGTTGTCCAACCTCCATCGTGCTCCTAGGCCCACCAGACCCGACAAGGCTCGTAGACTGGGCTACAAGGCAAAGCAGGGTAAGTCCCTTGCCACATTGGCCTGTCATGGATTTCAAAACACCAATAATCTCAGCTTGTGAATAACAACCCATTTTGTTGTTGTTGTATAGGCTACGTTATCTACCGTATCCGCCTCCGCCGTGGTGGTCGCAAACGCCCCGTGCCCAAGGGTGCCACCTATGGCAAGCCTGTGCACCATGGTGTCAACCAGATCAAGTTCGCCCGCAGTCTGCAGTCTGTTGCTGAGGTAAGTTTGTAGTCAACTCTTGGAAGAACTGTAGGGGAATTGTGATTCACTCCTTTAAAGGTTTTGATTGGAAAGGTGCAGGCTGTCATTGACAGATGAGGGAAATGTATAGGTTGTGGGTGAAAAATGGAATGGGTTTAGTGTTTTTGTTGTGATGCCTATGTATGGGCTACAAATCTGGACTCGGAAGTTCAAGGCTGTCCAACTGCTTTGGTAGCGGGACCTTGTACTACCTGAAAATGAACCAGTTTTAGTTCAGTGCGGTTTGATTTGAGTATTTTGACTGGTTCAAAATCAATTCTGGATGCTCTAAACATTTGAATAGTGATTGAGCTGAACTGTGTGTTACTGTGTGTCTCAAAGTGAAAGTTCAGACAATCTCCAAACTTCCGACGTTTTTAAAAACAGGACTGACTCTTAATGTTGTCTTTGGTCAGCAGTGAGGCCAGATTTGTATTAGTGGCGGTTCTTGTTCTAGTCTTTGATGCCACATAACAGTTTGTAGATCAGTGCTCTCAAAACTTTGCTTCCAGTATTATACCAAAACGTTCCCATCTAACTTTGGTCAAAAACACACCAGGAGCCAGATTTATGAGCGGAGCAAGGCCTGTAATGTGTTCATCAAGCCAGTCCTTGCAGCTTCACATTTCTTTATTAAAAACAATTTGTTTTTATCCAGGAATATTTGATTTGTTACTGGCCTGTTCAATTTAATTTCCTCCGTCTGTGCATTGGCAACACTGTCGATGCAAAGCTTAATGTTCAGTCCTGGTCTGTAACGTGACAGTCAAACCAGGGCAGTGTAGCGTAGATGGCCAAATTACTTGGAAGTTATCCCAAGAGCAGGCGCATTGGCCAGTTAAGATATCTCACTTTATTTTTTGTTTATGTACTCTACTGTGTACCTCTGTGGCTGCCTTCAATCAAAAGATGTGACTGATTGGCTCCAGTTGATTATCAGTCATTATCATTACTTGTGCCCTTTATAGTAGCAATTCAGTTTAATTCACAATTGACTACCAATAACCCAATTGCAGCGATTTTAAACTTTATCACCAAGTGTTTTTGGGGATTTAAATACAGCCGTAAGACATTCTAAAAACTGAATGTTGCCAAAAATGTATATTGGACCACGCATTTTTACGGAGGCTCAGGTGAACGCTGTTTCAAATGTAACGTATGGCGCTAACGCGATGTGTCCACTAGGAGCGTGCTGGCCGTCACTGTGGCGGCCTGAGGGTCCTCAACAGCTACTGGGTGGGCGAGGACTCCACCTACAAGTTCTTCGAGGTCATCCTCATCGACACCTTCCACAAGGCCATCAGACGCAACCCAGACACCCAATGGATCACAAAGGCCGTACACAAACACAGAGAGATGCGCGGCCTGACATCCGCAGGAAAGAAGAGCCGCGGCTTGGGCAAGGGCCACAGGTTCCACCTGACCATCGGCGGGTCCCGTCGCGCATGCTGGAAGAGACGCAACACCCTGCAGCTGCATCGTTATCGTTAAGCATCCGTGCATTGAAAGAAATAAACATGGTCTTTTTATGGTCGGTCTTGTTGTCCTGTTGATCATTTCATTGTAGTCGTCTGGTTCCCAAACCGTTCCGCACGCGCCTCAAACTAGTCGGTTTGTCTTGGAGGTGTCGTTAATAAGAATCACCTGTAGTGTATGATTTGTGCACTTTCAAAACATTGATTGCAAATGACATTACACATTAACCTCGCCACACGAGCCCCAACCATTTGGTAGACCGGAGACGTCCGTGTTCAGTCCACTGACTGACATGAACAAGCAAAGCTTGGCTGACTTGGTTCCTTGAGTGGGATAAGTTTTGGGAGTGTCATTTTGTAAGATTATTGTAAACCAAGCGGTACAGGCTGGCAAGCATTTTATTTTGTAGAATATATAAATGATAGGAATCGCTATTGATTATATTGAAGTCACTGCCAATGTGGATTGACTAGACATGTCCAGGTTATTTGAAGCTACAAGCTGGTTAAATATTACACATTGTGACTTCTATAACTGTGTGAGCAGTTTGGACCTTGTCTAATTACAATTTGAAGTCCAGTCAAATATAGAGCAAGTAGTTAAAATATTTGATAAAGCAAGGGTTTAGAATTGTAGTTGTACTTGAAAGAAATAAAGATAAAGTGGTTTAATATTTTACTCGTAAACTAACAGGCCTAATATTGCTCAATTAATTTTTATTATACATCTAATTCGAACTGTTCAGGATAGTGATACAGATACACATCTGCATGCATGTGATTGAACAAATCCATTGACTATAAAAAAAACTAATTTATTGCAATAAATACCTTAGCCATTTTTGTGCCACTAGAGGTCTCCAATTATCTTGAGAATCGGTCGATAATTTTGAAACGACGAAATATGATTGGCCTTCATATATAGATATTGTATTCTAACGGATGCCAATTAGAGTTTTTCTCTGTTCCTGTCTAGTGAGAGATAATATACCCTTTATGAACCACTGGGGACACGTTTTCCTATTCTCCATGTCACTGTCCATTTGTGTCACGTGGTGCTGATTAGATTAAAATAAATGTTAGGAAAAAAAGGATAGAGGCCATTATTTTAAATCTTGGCACCTTGTTCCCTCACCTTAACAACCTACCAAGATTAACACCATTGTGACGGCCTCAAGCAATCACTTTAAGGCAGAAAGGTGAGGAGACTAAATCTGGAAACGTCACACCTGGCTGGACAGATGCCCCATTTTGTGTTTGTGTGGCATTAAATATCCCCCCTCTAGCCGCGCTCTTTACCTGTTACAACTGTTTATCTCATTTAGCGCCGCTATCTTCGCTTTACATTAAATGCCGCATGAATAACAGTTACGAGGACGGGTTTGGATGGGTGACACATAGTGGTTGAACGACACATCCGGGTTCGTCACACATTGACGACCTTTGTAATTAATTACCAGACAGTCTCCGACAGCGTGTTCAGCCTACATCACTATAGTGTGAAGACCAGCGAGCTGCTGGAGATAGGGTAACTCAATAGGCCTATCATGAATAAAACATTCATGGCAAGCTAAACAGAATAGAAAAGTCTGTACTTATCTCACCAAAACATTCTGTCACTCATCGACACCTTTAAAAACATAATGAGTCATATTGAGGGTTATGTCAAAGAAACCCTAACAACATTGCTGTTAACCTACTGGCTAATTTCTCCATTGTTTTAATATTGAGGTTTTATGTCTTATAAAGTAGTCATTTACAGATGATGTCTGATGTCAGAGCCAATAAAGCACTTTGTCTGTGTGAATAATATATTAGTCCAATGAGTATAGAAGCCATGCAAAGAAGTGCCCTCTTTTCCTTGGAAATGGCTTCTTCTTTGTTATATTCAAATGTTCTCACAACACACACAAGCACACAAGCACACACACACACACACACACACACACACACACACACACACACACACACACACACACACACACACACA
>JAOPJO010000103.1:6597534-6615460 GCA_027123675.1 Molva macrophthalma
TAGGAGGGCAAGGTGAACAAAACACTACCATTTCTACTCAGGTGTGTGCATTGTTTTTCAAATGCAGCGAGGCAAAAATAGGGCAGAACAGCAGAAAGCACAGATGGAAATAAAGAAAACCATTTTGCAATGATCTTCTGAAATGAGGACGGCAGAAAGTACTTTATTCCTATGAGTGTCACCCTGATGGGCGGGAGAATGTAGCGCCCGCCAGGAACATCAGCAATTTAGTGCATAACTGCTGATATGCGCTCTGCCTGCAGAGCATTATAGCGCACCATACCACTGCTCCACCGACCGGCTAGCAGGGGGAGCGCTGAGATAACATGCCCAACATACTGCTCGTCAATACCCAGCCCCTGGAAGTCCGGAAACGGAGATAGAAATGTATATGTTTTCGTTCTTAACAAAAAATTATACATTAATACACAAATGACTCCTTAACTCCTTAAATGTATAAAGAATGAAAAAATAAATTCAGATTCAAGTTAGGTGACATGGATTCATTTCGTATGCCTAGAGACAGAGGCATTGGAGACAGATTAAGTACAAAACAGATAAAATGATAGAGATGCTACTCCACTCGACATCACCTACGGAAGCCAGCAGGCTATGCAATTAATTTAGACCTAGATCCTGGAAACGTTTTTTGCAGATTAGCAAAAGCCCTTCCACTAAAGACAAAGGATTCTACCCCCAAGCCAGACAAAATTGGTCCCATTGTGGTTTGTGAGTACACATTAGGCCACATAGTCACAAGCATGGCCCCAATTCAACACCATGGCTGTGGCAGCTTTGTCAATGTGTGAATGAAGGCTGATTCATGAGATGAAACTGCTACTTTGACTGCTTTGCTCCCCCCTCTCCTTCTTCACACTGATCAGATGGATTAAATGCAAGTCATGGTGCATTAATGGACCTGGAAGGCCATTACCAAGCAGCTGCTTCAAAATAAAGTCTGTCATGAAAAGCAAATACTTGCATGTGGCATCTGGCAAGGGTACGTTAAACATGCATGAGATCACATGACATTAGTGTCACTTGTGAAATGTACCATCTCAAGGACATAATGGTGTCCTACTCAAAAGGTCATGGAATGGACATACGAGAGACAACTGAATTGGGATAAAATAGAACACAAAAAAAAGGATTATGCAGATAAGCATTATACTAAAGAGGTTATATGTGAATTGCATCTAGCCATTTATTAACGTATTGGAGAGGCTTTTGGACCAACATAATCATCTGAAGCAGAAGCTTTCTGTGAACCACTCCAATAGCTTATTCAGTCGAGGATGGCTGACCGAACAGATCACCAGAGAAAAACAAATTGTATCCTAATGGACAGGATGATGCATCTGAACAACATCTGGATGTAATCACTTTGATAGTTGTTTCAGTGAAGCAAAATCCATAACCCAATTAAAAAGTATACTTCAGCCAAGTACTTTATTATGAGGTCAAAAATAAAAAGCGTGGACTAAATATAATCTTAGTCCAGGGGGGGAGGGGGATGGGGGAGAGAGAAGCGCCCTTTGACCTCATGAACAACTGCCTAACAAGATTAGCACAGTGTCTCACCGCTACACAGTTAGGCTCGTTAGCTAGGCTTTGGACAGGCTGTTGCAGTTGAATTACCTCCAAGTGTTGTTATTGCAAATACTGATCATTGAAGGCTGATCTTTGGGAGGGTGCAAACATTTCAAAATTAAAAATACAAGAAACCTGCTCTCTTTTAGACAAACTAAAAAGATGCAACAAACAAAAAAACAAATTCGCTTTGAAAACAAACACTCAGCATCGCTCTGCTGGGAGAGAGAGACACAACTGTTTTTATAGAAAAAAACAATCAAATAGTGGAAAGATAAATGGTTCTGGTATGGCAACGTCAAGCTGATACAGAGAAATCCCGACACATCCAGGATAAATTGATGGGTTAACGACCCAAAAAGGTTAATGTGTTCTGTAATGGCATTCACCAATAGCAATAACATGCAGATGCTACAGCAAATGAGTCAAGTCTGGATTTAAATATGGTCTGTAATTATTTGCTCACTACCATAGACATTGGGTTATGCTCCATGTGGCTGATGCAGAGTTTGAGGGAGTTAGAGATATAACATCTAAAACACGGACGAGATCAGTAGGCAATGAATATAAAGTGCAGCTAATGATACCGCCAAGCCATCCATTTCCAGCATTGCCCAACAGGCGATAAATAAATAATAACAATAATTTCAGTGTGTAAACAGTTGTCGAGAGAGCGGAGAGACTTGAAAATGATCGAGCATACAGCTCATCGATGGAGATAAAACAGCAACCAGCAAATGCCGCTCAACTGTAATGCCATGAGGAATAAGCCGTCAGATTAAAACTAAAGATCATTAATTTACATACATTAGGATCTAATTCCAAGTTGCATTTTCAGAACTTTTCAACGCAGCCAGCTGGCGTTGTTGAGGAAGCACAGACAGATGGCACCGGCTTGCTAGGTGGGCAGTGCTGCCAATAAGCAAAGAGCCTTGCTAGCACCTATTCAAATACTGCAAAGAAAAGTGACAAGTTATGTAAAGCTATGCTATGTAAAGAAATGTAGTATAATGAAGAAATACAGGCCCAGTTACGTGGAGAGAAAAAATAAAGCGCACTCGGTACCATCCCATCCCAAGTGAACAACAAACAGGAACTCGATGGTGCATGACGGCATATCAACACAGCCTGGCGCTAGCCCCGGGGAGATGGGACGCTATAAATCGGCCCCATTTATTTGTTCAACGCAGGCACAAATTCTGACAGACTGAAGATAAAGTATTGCACATACAATTTAGTCTGTAAAAAAAAAAGAGAAGCAACAAGTGACATTCGTCCCGTTTTAAATTTGAGCGCTTTGTGATAAAAACTTGCTGCGCGTAGGCGTTCACCGACATTGACAAAGAAGGCAGGAAAAATAAGAATGGAAAAAAAATTCTGAAACAATACAAGATTGGTTTTGGTGTCAGCGCTGTGCTCCTTTTTGGTCCAACACTAGAGTGTAAAGCCAAACAGCCAGTGAGCTCTGGATTTTCCATTAAATGGAGAAAAACTGCCAGTGCATTTGACACTGTTTTTTACTTTATTTATACACTTATCAACATACAAAAATGTTACAAGAAAGGACAATGAATGGAATGTGAGACAGTCAGAAGCACTCACTTTCACCTCCCATCCCACCAGGGTATTACACAAGAAAACAAAGTCAAATAAACATACATACAATTAAATAATAATAATAAGAAAACCGGCCTCGTTTGACATAAATGTTCTGACAGATGGCATAACAAGTGAACACATGTCACAAATAAAATATGTAATTAGGTAAGCGATATGTGACAAAGAAAAAGTGTATTAAATAAAAGATTACAGGTACATAAAGTGAGTGATACATTTTCTACATATTCAATGAATGGTGACCAGATTTGAATTTCTCAACTGAACCTTGCAATATGAATTTTATTTTTTGTACTTTAAGATGAAAAATGACATTACATTGGTTAAATGTATGAGATTTTGGGCTATTCCAGTAAAACAGGATCCGACAGCGAGCCACCACTGTAGCAAATGCTATTGTCTCTTTGTTTATAATTAGGAAGGAGCAGCTCCGACTGGTCGACCCCTAAAGATTGCTGTTGGGCAGTTAGGCTGTTACCACACCACATAACTGAAAAAGACCTTCAGAGACTTGGGTCCAAAAGCTATTCAAGGTTGGAATAAACCAAAACATATGGCCCAGGGAAAATGTACCGTGGCAGCTAGGACATTCAGGACTGACCGCCAGATGCATTTTAGCCAACCAATGTTGTAGTAGTGTATGAGGTGGTTCAGAACCTTAAATTGTCCATTTGTCTAATACATCCTTAGCAATCCTAGCAAATGAATGCTAATACATTTATTTTACAGTAAAAAAAAGCCCTTACTTTCTGAAGGTGGCTCAAATAATCTGCTATCCACATAGTCAGGCCAAATAAAGGAAACAAAACAAAAATGTGTCCCCTATAGCCAGAAGCCTTCTACATAAGAAATCCCAAATTTAAAATATGGATTTGTCCAAAAAGTGCCAACAATGCACTTTGATTAGTTTTGAACAATAGGCCAATATGAGCTGCCGTTCACCAGAGTCATTGGTTCTTTGTTGAATTGCAATTACTGTGATCGTATTATTTATATCCAACAAAAGCCTGTCGCTGATTGTGCGTGCAGGGAAGACAGCACCAGCAGCACTAGCACAATTCTCAGAAGAAAAAAAAAAAAAACAGAAAACTTGGAAGACATTTAACTGGACCAAGAGAGAGTCCCTTCGGAGGGCATCATGAGCAGAACAGAGAGGGAAAAGAGCAACCTTCCGTGCAGACCGTCGCACAGCAGCGCACAACAGAACTTTAAACAAATCATGCACACTGCTCGGGGCGACGGGGAAAACAGTAGGTTATTAACCTCTCTTCAGACCGCTGCTTCAGCTGCCAGAAGGACGGCACCGGGCTGTGGAACTCTATTTACATGTTTTTCTCCCTCAGTTTAGTAAGGACGGTGATTTCACACTTGAAGGCGTGCAGTGTTTCTCACCAGACATAAGTGGAAGGAGATAAAAGGTATATACAAAGTGTGTGTCGAGTGGAATCTGGCAGCCCCTTGTGAGGAGGAAGAAGACTGTGGCTGACTTATCGAGAGCAACTCATCCCAGTTCCCTGTGAAGAGTTTGTACGGTCATGTTGATGGATATTAATATATGAAACAAACATTACAGTTGGAAATATATGAAAGAATTAAGAAATCAAAAATTGGAACCACCACAAAAGTATACACTACTATATTGAGGTCAGCGTGCGTTAGTGCTGAGCGCGCATAGTTGATTATTCAAACTTCTAGTTTTATTTGGGGGGGGCCTTTCAAATAAAAATAATAATGAACGTATTTAGCAGGTATTTTAATGTTTAAACAAGGCCAAAATATATCGAAAATCGCTATCAACTAATTATAATGGGTTGTTCGGACTCTGACCGATGAGGGGATCGGAAAGACACTGGCATCCATGCAGCGATCCTACGTTATATCATAGTTTTGCCTTTTGCACAACTGAAATAACATTATAAAAAGAAAATAACCATCAGAAATGGTTTTCACCAGCTCCGATTCAGGCAGGGTAAGATATTTTTTTATCATATTCTAATATTCGTTAAGAAAACCAGGCCAGCCCTAGTGTGCGTCACTCGTCAATATAAATGTGTCACAAATTATGTGTTGGGTGTCCAAACGCAAGCTCTATTTATCCCTTGCTGCAGCTAGTCAGTGTGAAGGAATTCCACAGATGTTACAAAGTGCCTACGCTGAGCGAGTGCAAAATCCAAAAGTGCCCTGTGAAACAAACAGACGCTTTTCAAATGGAAGCGATCCTGGCCACCGAGATGCCTCTTCTCATGCAGACTAGATTGCAGGTAGGACTTTTTCAGCTGATCACGGCACTGAGGAGAAGGGGTAGAAGTGGAGAAAGCAGTAATTCTCTATTGAACTGCATTCAGAGGCAATGTTGCAGAGGCAGACCAAGGCCTGAATTAATAAATAATCAGGGCCTTTCACTTTCAGCAAGTGTTTTTTTTCCAAGGCACTCACTATCAGGGTAGAGGCTGCCTGAAGCATGACTGCTATATTAAGGTGCTAAAAAGCTAGTCCAATTTAGTTATTATAACAAGCAATGGAAAGGGTTTATGCTGATTGCTTTGCATTGGGGTTTAATGTTCAATTATCAATTGTTATAATAAATAATTCCGTGTTTAAACAATGCATGAGTATCTACACAGTGGGAAGACAATTTGCAATTTGACTTGCCATGTTTGGCTATTTGCCATGGGATTTTTGGGAAAATGTATTATTGAACAAATTTACATATATATATTTATGTTAACGTATAGATGTATACGTATTGGAATAATTGTGTGTGTGTATGCAACTTGTTTTCTTCCAGTTTTAGTAACAGGCTGTTATTGAGCGTCATGCATTATTTTTTGCGCGAGGACGTCGGAGAACACTGGGCCAATGGTCCTTCTTGTCTGACTATAGGTAAGTGGAAAATATCTTTACTTCACCAAAAGTCTGTATTCCTTAAAGCAAATAGAACTATCAACATGTTTGCCTGAGGATACAATAACGATATGCTCAAAGCCCCATGGAAGACTATTTACATTTTAGCCAATAAGTCAATAAAAGCTTCTTTAGATGAATGTAACTAATATCTAGTCATTGTTGAAAACTGATACAACCAAAAATAAACAACTCCGGGCTGTCCCATTATTGGAAAATAATGTGCACCATAGGGTAGGGCTTGCCACCCCCTTGCAGCCAATCAAGGTTTATTCCTTACTTAACAATTCAACAATAAGTAGGAGTGACCCACTGAAATACACCAAAGAAAATAGAGTGATTAGAAATGTCTTTTTTATCTACCATGTTTGCCATCCCTTTGTCTTTTAAATGCGAGTAATCCACTTTAATAAGCTGCTTTGGTCACATGTGCTTGCTTAAATTGAGGGTAGAAACTTACTTGGTCTGTCCCAGTTACTTCTCTTACTATTGTCACATGTGCTCCTCCACCTCAGTGTTACGAGAGGAATAGAATGAATGCAAGACCAAGAAACACTTTGTTCGTCAAACCAGGTAAGCCATCTGAATCAAGATTGAATAATTAAGATTGAGAACAAATGTATTATTCAAAAATATGCACTTTTGTTAAAGACTAAGAAAAAAAACGGTCATAATGAATAACAGATCCAAGATGAGATCTAGATCTCATATATGTTGAGTTTATTGAGGTTTTTTTTTTTTACCAGTGAGGCTGAGTCATCAAGGAAAAAAAACAAACCAACACTGAGCTGCTGTGTGCACCATGTTTAGTAACACAGCGAAGTCCCAGCATTCAACAGACTAAATGGGCCCAGGTTGTTATTGATTAGTAATTACATGCTGTGGCAAGAAAGGAGACACAGAGAATCCTAATGTGTATTAGTTGAGCAGCACCAACGCAATCTCTCCGGTAGCCTTTGCAGAATGCTGATGGCTAGGAGGAGATGGGGCAGAGTTTAATAACACCCTACCAACCAAGTGCACAGACCAAAGTCAAAGACTATGATCACTTGAAGAAAATCGGGCAAAGCCAACATACGGAGGATGGACCCACAAGTAATTACTAACACAGGCACCTGTGCAGAAAGGCCCATCTCATCTGACTTTTTCTTGTTTTGCAATATCCTCAAATGCAGCGACGTGACGTTTGGGGAAAAGGGGATGGGGGTCTTCTTCGAAACATCAGGTACGGATAGAATTTGGTCAAACAAACCTAGGGAGACTAGAGAGAGAACTAGGTGGTCTTCCAAGGAAAGCAAGCAAGTCCATTTAGAAATCTGCCTCAGGTCTTTTACGGTGTTACAAGAACAGCTCTTAGAAGCTCTATGGCTGACGTTTTTTTTGATCTAATAAATTATTCACAAAAGGAACACACTGCAGGCATTAAATCCTCCAAAGATATAAGCCATCTCCCTAAAGAGTGGTAAGGAAACAAACATGTGGATGTAATGTTTTGGGAGTATTTAGTGATAGGGAAAAGTGTTGGTGGACTGCAAGGAGCAATGCAAAGAGCACTAGCTGGCACATTAATTGCAAAAAAGAAATGTTTTGAAAGTTTGGACAGAAGAGAGATAAATGTATACAAATATATGTCCTCTGGTCCTTGTAACTACTTTGTTCTTGCTCCGAGGACAAATATTAGATTAACCCAGTAGGCTTTTAGCATTATCTTAATAGTATAGTCAGATTAGTTCTTCTACACTATAATAAGGAGCAATACAAGACTCGGAGACTAACCGCTAGTGGTTCATTTGGGCTTTATTTTTCTATAAATGACCGAGGCCAGTAAGCGCATGAATTGACTAATGCATGTGGTTAAAATCTAGGCAACAACATTACAAATTCAGTGTCCGTGTGCACTCTTTTCTTTAGTTCCTTTCAGGCAAATCATACCATTTTACCTTGGGTGAGATGCGGTATAATTCCTCTGGTTACACTTAATCCCATTGCCAGATAGTGTTTTATGAAAGGCAGGAAAGGGACACAATGTGCCAGGTGAACACATATCATATTGTGAGGTCCCTGCCAATAGGCCCTATACACCAAGCGGCCGTCTTAGTTCGAAATGGAAGCTGGCTGTGGAAACTGGGGAAGCAGATTCCACATACAGTTCATTGCCAAGTGCTGGTAACAGCAGGCACAGATCAAGGGTGTTCATTACTAGATTATGGCCTTGCCCAGTCAGTCCTGAGATTAGCCTACTCAGGCATTCTTGAGCTGTTTATTCATTTATGGTCCATATTTCTCTCAAGATTTTTGTGGATTCATAATAACCTCAGCATAAATTGTAGAAGTACTTTTAATCATTTAATTTTAAGTACAAGAGGACTTCAAGGAAGCCATTAGAAAACACCTTCACACTTCACACCAAATAGTGCACAGGAAACGTGCAATGGCTCAAAGACAAGGACCACACGTGCTAAATTACTTAAGGTTAGGGGTAATCATTGCCCCCCCCGGGCAATGATTTATCGATTGCCGTAAAATGTATAATGAGGTTTTAAAAACGTGGTTAACAGACAGATTACCATCAGCACATGGTGGCTACATATTCCGAATTAGCAGCTAAGAAGAAAATCAACTACCGGTACTGTATATTCCATTTATGGCAAGAAACTTTTCCTTGCAAATAGGATGCAAAATAAAATATCTCAAACAGCGCTTGCAGATTTAGACGGATCAGATATACAAAGTCAGACCAAACACCAACTAGTCTGATGGCTCTTGCCCACTGCATGGTATACTTTGTTTTACACTGCAAATAGTGCCAGCAGATAGTAACCCCTCATTGTCAGGGTTGTTTAAGCCACGCATACACAGTAAACATAGAAACATGATCTGATGCATCAAATGGTGACATTTAAAATAAAATAAATAAATAAGTCACGATGCGAATATGCAGCATTTTCCAAAAAGAATCACGCCAGTGTAAAAGACAGATGGATTCCACCCTCAACCTCATATAGCCTACTGAAGATGAGCTTATGCTCTAGCCTTTCACCAAATATCCTATGTATATAGTGGATTCCATTTATTATATATTACAATTATAATGGAGTTTCACTTTTTAATTCAAGTGTAAAATAGTGTAGCGAATGGCAGTTTGCGGATGAGGGGGATTATGATAAGGTGTGCCTTGGTGTGCATATTGAGCATTCTTTAATCCAGTCATGTTTTGGAGACATTCGTTTTTTGAGGTTGTTTCCCTGTGTTCGATACCTAAAGTAGGCTTTCACTCTCTGAGAAAGTTTGTATCCAAAATAAACAGTTGTGATACAACTGCAAAAAAAATAAAGCACCAAAGAAAACACTGTTATCAAAAACAAGCTATTTTCTGGTACTGCAGTTCAAGTAAACTTTGGATTGTAGCACCAACTGCTATTGAGATATAGTTTACCTCTATTGGTGCAATAAAAGGACTGTTTTGAGAAACATAAATAGGCTGTTACCTCCGCCATTTCCCTACAACATGTACAGTGACCATGCTGACTATGACAAAGATACCTTATTGATTTTGTTTGAACTGATTTATTCGCAGACTAGAATCGTCAGAAATCATCTTTGCTGCACTTAAAATAAGTAGGTTTCCTATTTTGCAGTCAATATTTTTCCACAACATTTGTCCAATGACAATGACAATAACAATTGAGGGGGTGCAGTACTATTTTTATTTTTGAATGGATGATTGCAGTGGCGCTAGTAATCCAGCGGTGCATGCATCCAGCCCACAGCTGGATGCATGTAGGGGAAACACTGAAGTACCCCATACACAACCAACAAGCCCTATGGGTGGGAATCTGGTGTGAACGGATTCTTGATTCAAAACTATTACCGATTCAAAAATCTATTCTCAAAATTAGTACATAGGGGTTCTAATTTCCGGATCTGCCATTGAAAGGCGGTTGGGCAAATTATGCCATGAAAGTAGTAGGGGTGACCTTGAATCTTCAATAGAAAGACACTAATTTCAACCTCGTCTTTAATAGTCAAATCACCATGTCGGAAAATTGTGCATGTGTTAACAGAGGGACATTCCACTGGAACGATAGGGGGGTGCTATATGAGGGACATACCACAGCATTGCTTGACTTCTAGAAAGAAAGCCTAAGTTATACAAGTGTTCTGTGGGGGTGGCAGTCTTGAGTCAGTCTTCTGTGCGCAACTTGCTGTGTTATGCTTTGCACTCAATAAATGTCCTTATTGTTTGTTTGACAAGCACTTTGTGTAATGGCAGTGGCACTATCCAATTATTTTATTTTATAAGTAGAGAACTACCTAGACCATTAGTTTAAAAGTATACACAATATCAGGATAAAAATTCTTGCATCAATTCAAAAAAAAAGATGAGCTACAAATACAGCAGCTATCATATCATACCACTCACGCTGGTTAAAATTATTTTCTCAGTCAGTGCTCTGTAGTGCATCTTCGCTATTCTGCTAAATTGAATGGTATTCACATGCATTTAAAAATAGTAATCTGTCAAACACTACTAGTCTCTTTATCAATGCGGGAATTGTCATGATCGGAGCCCTCCGTCTCCATAGAGACCAGCCACTGTCTGGTCTCATCATGCATTACATTAATTACAGTATATTATATAAGCCTACATTATAATATACAAGGCTTATAGCAGCTTATATCTTCTGTCAAATTGAATGCAGATGACGTGAACAGATACGCACATTGTCGTTATATGGTGAAAAGTTAATTCGTTTGTAGAGGCATTTGGTCATTGGGTGGAGGTGCTGCATCTCCCCTATAGACAGCTGTGGGAAACCCTGTTAATTGATTATTTTCAAGCACTTAAACCCCGGAAAAGTCACAACAAATTAGGCATCATTGAGGCGCATATATAAAACAAATATATCATGTATGATTCGAAGATCAGTCGATGATGGGTCTGGCCTGACGAATCAGATTCAACTCAATCCATCTTAATCGAGGACACCACTAGAAAGACAAGTAAAGTGTTTAAACAATTATTTAGTTTTTATATATGAAAAAGTGATATCAACTGATTGCAATAATGTAAACAGTAAGGCAAACGTAATACAAAGGCAAACAATATATATTTTGATTTTTGGAAGTTGTAAAGCAATTCCGAATCATGTATCACAAAGATAAGCATCGCGATTCTTACGTGACTCCATTATTTCCCCCAGCCCTAAATTATCATTATCGGCTGATTTCTCTGTTTAAGTTGCTCTCAAAGAAACCGCACCCTTGTGTGCTGCAGTTCGATCCAGAGAAGCACCTCACAACACAATGCACACAGCTTTCCAACTAGCAAACACCTAATGGCTTGTCGTGTTAGGGAAGGCCATTAGCATGCATGCATGCATGCATGCCTGCATGCATACACCATGGACTACATCGTCTTATCCACCTGCTGGTTAACTTCAGGCTGTCTCGCAGCCCGAGACAGCCTGTTCTACAACTGTTAAGAGACTCATCTTCAGAGGCAGATGAGTTAGCAGAAGGACCCCGTTGCAATCCTCTGTAGAAACTGTATTTCTGGGTTTTTTTTCCACACACCCTACCCCCTGTTGTGATACATCAGTCTGGGCAAACGAAAGCCAGCTACCCATAATCCTCGGCGGCTCGGAAAATCACCCGTCTTTAGGCAAGCATCAACCTGCTGTGAGGGCATACGGCGCTCTGAGATAAAGCTCCATCGCCATTTTGAGATGATCACCAGAAATGAGTCCATAAAACAGGACATTAGAGAAAACACAGATGTGGACAATTAAGTAGCTTAGCTGTCGTGAAGTCACTGAGGAGCTGGCAGACACAAAGAAAAAGCTGGCGAGATCTCGGCGGCTCATTGGTTAAAATGGTTACAGAATTTGACTAGGGGCGCAATCATGTTGCGGCCATGAGGACACCGCGGATGTTAAAAAGAATGGCTCACGCTTTGCAAAGCCCACAGTTCACGCGGACGGCAAGTTACATCATAGCAAAAGTAAGTGTTGCCCCCTAAAGCTTCCGTATCTGTGTGGTGGAATTTCCCTGCAAGTTGGGTAGTGCTCTCCTGGGGAGGGTCTGGGAATTCAATGCCAGGTCAGAGTAATTATACAGTCTTGTGTATCACCACAAGCTTCTTCATCATCATCCCCCCCCCCGGCCCCCCAAAGCTGCCTCTGCTGCTGCATATTCTACAGCTTGGAGACAATAAGAGAGGGCTCAGAGAGCCTTCTCCTATTCAGTCTCTCCTGCTCTCTTTCTCTTTGTGAGAGTAATGTTTTACTCTTCCACAGGGGATACTTTAAGCAGGCATAAATCCCCAGTCCTTATGGTCTCCTCTTCCTCACCATAATGGTCTCGACTGTATTACACCGTTAGCCTGGGACGCAGTTCCTCTGTTGAGTCAAAGCCAACTACCTGGCCCCTGTGCACAAATGTGCGCTAGGCAAAAAAACAAAGCGATTAAGATGATGAGCCCTCTCTGGCAACGCAGTTGTTAATATGGTATCAAATTAAAGTTTAAGTTGACTAAAACAAATATGTAGAAATGAACAAATGCATTTCATCAGAGGACCAGAGATACGGTTATGTGAAACAAAGACCTTTAAACTGAAGTGGAATGGTCCATAAATAAAAAAGGAGGAACAAGATTGTGAGAGCAGATTAATTACCAAGTATGACATCACAGTTTTTTTTCCGATGATGTACGTTCATCCGAGGAGAGCTAGTTACCCTTCGCCCAAATGTAATTTCTACGTTTTAAATTGCATGCAAGCTAACACACACGCCTTTTCAAGAGTAGTCGTACCTATTTATGTTTAAGTAGTCTGGATACAGACCCATTGTGCTTATGTCACTTATGAGAAGTGATTGACTGTTGATTTGAATGTATTTCGTAGGCTAAACACAGTGTTAGAATTAAACCTTTTCAATGATTTCTCTCCAGCCTAATTTCCATGCCACCTAATGTTAAACATCAACCTACTGCAGAATATAACAAAAACAATCATTAAGTCCAATGCTGCACCACAGTTGAATTCATATAGGCATAGGGGACACACATTATTTCTAATAACGGAGGGAGATGACGTTCACGGGCCGATACTTCTTAAAACACCAATTTCGGCCAATATGTCAGACGATCCCTTGTGTGCACTATAGTGTCTCAATATCCCATGGATGCACAATGGGAGAAGATTGAGGCATATGTATTTTTTTTTTTACTGTTTTCCCCATGGCTAAGACCCACGGCAACTTTGTGATACAATTAAGTACGGTCAGTGTTAGGAAATTTTGATTCTGATCAGTGTGCATTCTGCTACCCACAGTATTCTGTCCCATCCCTACTTTACAGTAGAGACTAACGTTACAGTATAAGATCAGTAGTACAAGTTTGCTCAATTGCATCCTGGAAAATGTAGGCGCTGCCGGAACTGCACCACGAGAGGGACGACATGGTTTTCTCAGTAAATAGAGCACGCCTTTAATTATTACTAGGAATGAATTGCTTCAATTGACAAAATTGACCATCATCGCTGATTGGACATCCACTTGAAATGTGGCGAAATTGTCCTTTAAAGATGAGGCCTCAAAAAACGAAATAACATCTACATCTGGGCAAACCTGGCTAGTGAAATGTATTTGCACATTTTGTCAGACGGCATACTGGGTAGCTGAAGTCTGCACAACCTATTAATGCACCGTGCAAACTGAGCCCCTAGCGCTTAAGGACTCCATTAAGTCAGTTAAACATTTTACTTGATTTGAGTAAACAGACGGGGCCAAAGACATTACCCAGTCGCTTAAACAAAAAGCCTGGTGGGAGATCTGCCCTAATTTGATACATTTAGTAAATGAAACACCTTTCAGTGAGCTATTGAGAGGGAACACTTTCCTTCTACCGAAAACAACCTCAACAAATGCATATAGCGTATATGCCATCACTTTCCATTCACCCCGACACAAACCAAAAACAAACATCGCCATCACGAAAATACAATGGCAATATCCAACGTCTATAGTGTCTCTTCAGGACACAATGTTGTGAATATGTGTCAGATGAAGGATTTCTACGCAGATAAAGCGCCCGGCACAAGCCGACCTCAGAAGCACGTGTTTGATGTAGCAACTCTTAATGATCTATGCAGCCTAATGAGTGAACCGTGTAAGAAAATAATTAAATAAATAAATGAAACCACAGGAGAGATCCCGACTTTGTAAAGCACAGGAAATGCAACGCGAGCCTAAGAAGTGGATGTAGGTTGTGCATGCATAATGAGGCCCCTGGATTGAGAGCATTTCATTTTAGGGAGCTCAAATTGCTGCGATAATTTCCAGGAGCGGAAAAGACAATGGGCCTTTTGTTAGCCCCCAAATTAAATGTCGCCAAAGACACGGCGAGGCTTCCACGGCTTGGGCCGCCACAGAGGGGGGGGGGGGGAATGTAAGGACAATGGATTTCGATGGCGAACATTGTGCACTGCTTCTTGTGACTGGCTTTTACCAATCATTGAATCGTCTTCATTCCCGGTGTATTGGAATGAGGCAACAGGGATACTTTGACCCTTTGAAAACCGAGTAAATGGCAAGTTTAGTATTAATCTCTTCTTCTGAGCAGCCCAGAAACAGCAGCTGGGCCCCACTTTGAAAGGCCAACCAAGACTAAAATACCGCCCATTTCCAAGACCTTGCCCTGCCCAGCGGTTCTGCAGTTCTGTAATTCTCACCATATCCTTCAAATGGTAATCCATCATTGGCACCCTCTCTTTTTGTAATGGTCTCCCTGGCTTTGAAAAGAGCCATTCTGGACCCCAAGAAGGTTGTTCATCTGTCATCAACACAGCATGCGGACACAAAAGCCAACAGCGACACAGCGTCAGCTTATGAAACTCATCAATTCTCAGAGCAGTCGAGCTGTCAGTGGCAGCGCAGCCTCCATGTCCTTTTCAAACCCCCGGCAAAATGAAGACATCTCAAGCTTTTCTCACTGCATTCTATGGGGAGGAAAAAAAAACTCACAAAACCCCTTATCCAGCTTTGAACTTTCGCAACGATAAAAATCAACAGCACAAGCTGTTGGAGATAAGGCGTGGTGCAGAAAGTGCGATGATAGCATCTTAGTGGAAAAGTGGGGCTTGGAGCAAAAGGAATGCATTAAAAAAAAAAGGGACTACAATGTGTTCATCTTGGATGAATGATGATTATACACCACCCCTACACTCCCCAGTTGATTTTGAGAGTGGTTAACCGGGGCAAAAGCTCCCTATTTCTCGTCTTTCTTTATCGCCCATTATCTGGGTAGCAAATCCCTAAATCCCCGCCGGAAGGGGGAAGCGGATCCAGCACCCCATTACTGAGCCAGTCACAGAGAGAGGCATGTGGGAGTTGATTCGTAGCCCCAATTCAGCTGCTGTCTGACGGGACTCATCAAAAAAGGTCCCAGCCTTGGCTCCGAGTGTCATGACGACATTATGCCAGACCTACACAGCGGCCCAGACATGGAGAGGAGGGGCACAGTGGGGAGGGCAGGGATACGAACGAGACTCTCAGCGCAATTCACCTGAACGGAGTAAACCGCAGCCGAGAACACCAGAGGGAAATTTCTGTGTACAAATTCGTGAGCAGTGAGCGATGCTTTTTTCGCTGATGGCAAGAGGTCACAAGAGGTGCCGCCAAGCCCCGCATAGAAAGACGTACTTTGGTCTGATGTCGATTAAGAGCGATTCTCATTATGTGAAGAAATGCATTTCAAACATTCAAACTACCGTTCCGACCAACTATTCTTAAACCTTCTTAAAAAGGCTATGCTGAATTGCTGAGCAGAACCGTGTACAGTAATGCGCATTGGCATTCTGTGTTAACTGTTAACCAGGGAACATGTATTCTTATTCAGAGGGAAATTATCCCATTAACAGTGCGGATGACCCAGATAAGCCCAATTAGTTCCAAAAATCTACATAATTAAGCCAGTTTCTGCTCGATAGTTAAGTACAACCTAGTTCTATTACACTGCTGCTACTACCACCCCCAAATGATAACACCTACCTGGGCACAAAACTTACAGCCTATCCTAGTTGATTCATCTATTTTGATTACCTTGGAATATAAAAGGGCAGATCATTTGGATGCAGACAGCATGCAAGTGTTTCTGTTTAGACAAGGCAAGGAAAAAGGGGTCATTATAGCCACCACTGTGAAATTTCAATTCATATGATGGTCAAGGTTTATCTGGGAGACACAATGTATGAAGCACAGACAGTTCTACTGTACATACTAATAGCTAGGAAAGAGGTGTCCATTATTTTAGAATGAGTCAAAACTCCACATAAATAGTTAAAAAGAAAAAAATATATACAAAGCACATTCCAGAAAGCCCTTTCTTTAACTTATTTAAGCTCAAGGTAACGTCAAGGTCGCAATAATGAAAAGTGGTGGGATGAGGCACTAATCTGCTTGAGTAGTTCAAGTTTGTGTTAACACAGCTTAAGAAAAGCATGGGCAAATCCCTTGGACACTTTCGTAGTAACAAGTTGGGTTTAAGCATTGAGCAATATATTACCCTTAACCCTACACCGTACACCATGAAGGATGAATAGATGGCAAAGAACTATGACCATATATTGAACCATGACACGTCACTGCATTAAACTTACTTGGTCAAATGCATATGTATAATGACAGACTGGTATAGACGTTGTTGTGTTGGTAAATATTGTAATTTAAATTCAAACACCATCGTATATTCAAATAGCATAATTAAGATGAATTTAATGAAAAGATTGTTAAAATTGTTTGGTATAATTTTTTAGTTTGTTTGGTTTATGTTTTTTTCTACTCTGACCAATATTGCGACAAATCACAAGGAAATCCTAACAGAAAAACAAGGTCAAGCTTAATACAAACTGATTTTGGAATGAAATCCAAATGGCCTTTAAGCCTATAACACAAAAAATAGTCTGTTCGACAAACACCTTAGAAATAAAATGGAAGCATTTTGCTCTACCTTGTTAACAAACAAGCAGCTGGTATTGACCAGATATGCCACATAATACATTTTTTATCCAACAAGAGGTTTGAAGATAGTCTTATTTGTGCCTCAAATATTCACAGTCACTGCCCTTAAAAGTTCTGCTACATCAGATTTTATTTTATTGTCCTCCAGAGAGGACATTTATTGCAGCCAGTGTACACTACATAGAACATTATCTAAATAAAGAACACAGAGAACACACACACACACACACACACACACACAATCAGGTGGAGAGTTTGTTGAGCGCAGTGATGGCAGAGGGCAGGAATGATCTTCCCAAACAGCACTTTGTTGCAGATTAGTGGCCAATGGAACAAGGATGAAGGTAGGTAAAGGTAGCGGAGGCTAATATCACATGAAGATAAGCAGGAGAAACCCTGGCCTTAATATTAAAATATGAACCAAAATCCACTCAATAATTACACCAAAGACAATCTTACAATCTGTAAGATTGAGCCCCTCCCAGTTAGTAGGGATTTCAGAATTAAAAAAAAACGAAATAACTGTAGTTCTGTCCACTCTAACTGGCTGTACAACTGTGTGACACCAACCAGCGAAGCTCGGCTGACTGGGTGGCATTAGTGGGAGACATGTTGGGAGAGGTATGGGCTGGCCAGCATTGACTACAGATAAGTCCAGGTTATTATATGCTACAAGCGAGATGAAATGTTACACATTGCGACCTTAAAGTAGAATAAATTCGGGGTGCCCCGGTAGCTCACTGTGTAGTGCACGTACCATTAAGGCTTAGTCCTTACCGCAGCGACCCGGGTTCGA
>JAOPJO010000103.1:6941396-6954016 GCA_027123675.1 Molva macrophthalma
CGCCCCCCCCCCCCCCCCCCCCCCCCCCCCCCGCCCCCCCCCCCCCCCCCACCCCCCCCCCGGCGCCCCCCGGGCCCCGGGGGGGGCCGGAGGCTATCTTGTGCCACTTGTGGCGTTTTTAGAGAGCGGTAAAAGACGACAGGTGTTTCCAGGGCCAAATCCTCTCCCATTGAACCGAGGAGGGGATAGGGGGGGGGGGGAAGAGAGGAAAGGAAGAGAAAGGAGGGGTGAGGAGGGAGATGGTTCATTCCTTTCTCCTGGATTTAAAAGACATGAACACTGTGGCGTTGTGGGAGACGAGGCCTGGCGAGAGGCTGGGATGTGACATGCAGCACAAAGCTGGCAAAACAACAGAAGCATGAGAGGAAATAATTCTGGGCAAGAAACTCAAAAGACAAAAATGGGCCAGCACCCACCAAGCAGTCCAGATTGGATTTGAGAGCCAGACCCGAACAGCATCCATCTCTTCCTTCCCTTTCCCCATCCTCTCTATTGAACAAACAGAGAGAGATATGTCCCAGACAAAGCTTTATTCCCAGACTCCATACCCCCCCCCGCCCCCCCCCGTGCCCTCAACAAATCTCCCCATGTAAGACAATATCAAAATAAAGTGACACACGTAATTCCACCACTCATTATTCTTCATTACGACAGCACAAAAAAAAACAACAACATCTAAAATATCACCAAAGGCTAGATCATATTGACTGTTAACTAAAGTTTTGGAGACAATTAAGCCCTCGATTGTTAAGATTAATCACTGTTACGGCAGGAATCTGGGAGGCTAGCAGGAGCCATTTTACGGTTTGTTTATTCGAGCGTAGCTTCCTGCGGATATCGATCGAGCCGGCGCAGTAAACAGCGGAATAACTTTCTACAATTGTTGGCCGGATTTACTCACTGCGCGGGGAACGCAATTGTGACCTAGATTAGAGCTGGCAGAGGGCAAAGAGAGGAGGAACGCTCACTCAAATCCATGTCAATCTACTCATTAGCTTTCATAGTTAAACTGTAATCCTGCAGAAATCTGTTTCGTCCCCCTAAAAGCCCTCCCAAAAAAAAGAGATTATACCTCGAAACCCTCTGTGTTCGAGGTATAATGTATATTGGAAATATTAAGCCCACCACGGACCCCCACCGCCCCCACCACCACCTCCCCTGTCAGCTGGAGGGGATCTGCCTCAGATTTTCAGTGGTTTCTTGGTGTTACATGAAAAAAGAAAACCCTTACGGCAGCGTTCTCGCGCGTGTTGTCATCCATTTGACTGTAAACATCAGAGGCCGATAAGATCTGACAGGAAGTTCTAATATGCTAAACTAAGCAGACTAGTTTTCACAGGCCGGCCGAAAAAAAGGGGCTGAATTAAACATGCTTCAACATCGCCGAGATAGAGGGGCCTCTCGTATGGATTCTATTTATTAATTAATCATTTCTGTGCATTTTTTGGTTTAATAGCCACCTAATAACCTGACTGCGCCCCGTGAAAACCATATAAATATCCACTGGATCCGCTTACATCAAGACAAATACACTCAAATTCCACTGCTTTTACGGAATCTGCTTTCACGGTTTTTATTTTTCCTCTCTCTCTCTCCCTCTGATAATGAGATGGAGCCCCCCCCCCCCATTTCAAAGAGGTGGCATGGCTGCCTGAGATTGGCATGCATATTTATGCAGTCACGCTTGGTTTGCCTCGTGGTTGGCAGATTCCATTAAAACCTATGGGACGCATGCAGGTGGGCTTGCGGTTCGCGAGGACACACCTGAGAGAAACGTGGCAGGACAGGCGCAAGACTTGGCCAAGGTCCCTCGACGCGCCCCCCACCCCCCCAAACCTAAGGACCTGAAGGAATGCACCCATAGGCGCATATACTTTTAAAATAACCTAAACTGAGACCAAACGCACACATAAGGAGAGGCCAAGGCACTCTATTCATCATGCACACACAACCGCAAACACACACACACACACACACACACACCCAAACACACACGCAGACACACTCACTCACACACATAATCAGCATACCTGGGTTGAGCCAGAGAGGACTCACTGGCAATACACTGCGTGATGCCCCACATCACACACCAGGATCATCTGCAGCAGGGAGAGACTCATTTAGAATGGATGGGCTTCAGGCGACTATAAGGAATTCTATTATTGCTCTAAAAGGAAGGAGGGGGAAAAAAGAAAGAAAAGGAAGTATCTATATGGAAATTTCCTCTCCCTCTAATACATGTGCCAGGGAGACACATGGTAATCCCAGTGTAATTAATGGTTCCTGTAGTTAAGGGCTGATTAATGCAAGGGCAGGCATTGAGCACATATGGATTTTTCCCACTAACTATTGGAATATCTAATGGACACGTCGGTAAACAGGCTTTTTCACTTATGGGTATTTTCTTTAAGAGCACCAGCATATGAAATCATCTTTCACATCCCTTTATTGTGTAGCGCCGCACAGTGCATAACAGGAAAATACAAGTGTGAAGGCTGAAAATATTGGAGAGTTATTATGATATATTTGATTCGGTGGAAAGCTTTTTCATTTTTTTTGTTTCACATTTACAGTTTACCTTTAATTCACTTTCATAAGTATTATTGCCAAGAGAAAAACAGACGATAAAATCCTATCAATTATAAAGGAATGTGACTTTCATAAATGTCAAGTAGTATGATTGGTGGTCGTATGTGATCACTGGAAGACCAGTTGAAACACACTCACATTGTCTGGGGGAATTGGTTTCAGAGAACAGACCCAAGAAGAATCCTACAGGCCTACGTGTATTTCCTGTGCACTTCTTACCTTACATTCCCAAGGCAACAAGACGACAATAAAGATGTCAATCTCGGATCCCACAAACCCCACCTAACCCCTCCACATGGCTTTTTTGTGGCTGAAAGCATCCTGAGCAAGGTCCTCCTAGTTGTTTAATAATGAACCCGGCAGGGGTCTTTTTCATTAGCGGAAGAAGGAGGAGGAGGAGTAGAGGTGAAGGGAGGAGGTGGTGGATGAGGAGGAAGAGGAGGAGGAGGAAGGGGAGGAGGAGGAGTAGAGGTGAAGGGAGGAGGTGGTGGACGAGGAGGAAGAGGAGGAGGAGGAAGGGGAGGAGGAGTTGGAGGAGGAGGAGGTAGAAAGGGTAGATGAGGAGGAGGAGGAGGAGGAGGAGGAAGAGGAAGAGGACTAGGAGGAGGGGTGGGGTCAGGATGGGCAGAGTGCTCCTAACTCATGCAACACTCCCCACACCAGGGATCTGGTGTAGGAATGGTAATAGGAGCCCAACGGCAGGAGAGCCAGGTCAGTACGAGACACTGCGCTGTGCATGCCAAACTGGGCTGACCCACCCATTGGCATGAAGCCAGGCAAAGTCCTTCAGCAGCAATGGGAGCCCGCTGGGATGGAGCGAGGAGCGGGAGGAGGAGGAAGGGATGAGGGCATGGGGGGAAAGCTGGTGACAAGGGGGATCAGGACACCAGCTAATAAGCTGGCCGGACAGGACGATGAAGGGTGGGTGGACGGTGAGGAGGAGTAGGTGGGGAAGTGTAGGTAGGTGGTGGGTGGAAGGATTTCGGTGTCAGGCTACCTAAGATTATACTGTGCTTCTCATATTAATGAAGGCAGTTAAGGCTCTCACAAATTGTTTCTATTTGATGGGCGAGGGGCACGAGAGGTAACGAGAGGACGCTTCACTAATGAGGCCTTGTGACAGTGGAACAGTCGTTAATAACTCACTTCCCTTTAGCCATCCCCTTAAAAAAAAAGACTAGCAACCGATATCCTCCGTCATAAATAGGGACTGCTTTTTGTTACGCCTCATAAAGAAATCGTAAAAGTATACACCACTGAATATATCAGATGGGAGCTTGTAGTGAGAATAATAATAAACGGTTCAGCCGTTTCCTTCGTCCTTACTGCCAAATAGCGATTATTTTTGCTGCCCACTTTGAATTCCCCTGCCCTGAAAGCCCGGGTGATTTGCTGAATGTTCCAGATTTTTCGGGGCATCTAACATTTTGTATTGTGGTAGTAATTACAAAATCGACCTTGGTACAGATCGAATAAATAAAACATATTCTGCCAAGACTTTGGTTAATGGTATCATAAAATTATCTAATTTTCTCAGCAATCTCCTTAAACATTTCGGATTCAGGGCCATTCAGTAATGCCCATCGGAGAGAGCACTCATCCCATATCTCATTCTAAGATGTAGACAATACTTTGCCTTCAACCAACTGAAATACAAGATTACCTTTGGGAAAATACAGTGACTGAATAAAGGCAACTGTTGTGTAAATGCTGTCTATGACTAGATATAGTCTAGATACTGTAGAGGTAAATGCATCTAGGAACTGCATCTACATATTCAGCTTCTTGGCTAAGTTATTTCAGAAGACTGTTGGCATTGCATTGTTCAAGATGTTGTGCATTGGCCACGGCAATCAGAAAACTGCATTACGCATCCAAATGTGTATAAATAGAACAACGTGCCACGCCAAGCACACCAGTAAGTAAGTTACTAGTGTAGGTAGCATGAGGATAGGGTCTAGATCCTTCACCTGAACACAACTACACTATATTACCTCAAATGGTGAATGTGTTTGTATTTTACTATACATTACCATCTCTCATAACCATTCTATCCAAACCTATGAATTCTGAATAACTGCTCACATAAACTAAACTTGTCTAATACCTAGAACTGACTATTTAGTAGTACACTAAATATATAAACCATCACTAAGCAAAGACCAAATTAACAAATAACTACTAAAACACCAAGACATACTAACTAACATAAACATTGACATCTGGGACCTAATGGGAACACAAATTCCACAAAATGTGAATATGGAATGCAATATTAATTTGCCGTGTGAAACAACACTTTAATACATCTCATAATACATTTTAGATTAGGATTATGAACGCAACCTCAGAAAAGGTTAAAGCTATTTCATGGTCACAACAGAATTCCACAGTACACCTGGCCAGTGTCCACACTACTCCTGTCTGCCAGAAGGTTATAAACCGTATTTTTTCATATATTTTATGGGATATCCAATCACCAGTAAAGGATGAAGTAATGTGGAATAGATATATCTGGAGAGGGGGACCTTCGGCTATTGAAAATGTTTTAAGAGAGCAAGTTTAACTGAGATTGATAAACTTAAACACAAATGTGTTCACGTTTTCTTTCAAGGACTGAATAGACTGAGTGTATCCACTATGGATGATGTTGTATTGGTTGTTGGATAGGTTAGAGCTAAGCAAGACAATCCCACCACATACACTACCTTAATAAGTCTTTTGTTGACCTTGGCAACAATGAAGCTAACTTTGAGTAGCAAGAATAATATACAAATACAGCAATAGCTCATGAAAATAAATCTCAACAGTCTTTTCAACACTATTTATTTCATACGATATAAAAGTGCTTTCTAAATCACAATAGCACAAATATATAATATGGTTTCAGTTTACACTGACAGGAGCTGGTATATAATATTTCATAGATTGAATCGCACTAATCCATAAATATATCACATATAATTGACAACAGTCTGCCAGTTGTACAATAACAGTGTGTTTTTCTGAGTGTGGAGGACAGAGTACTTAATGAAGACTGCCGTACTGGGTCTTTGTGTGTGTTGTTCTTATTTCTTGGCCCGTTGGCTCTCCAAATTAAGAATGATGTTTGTATTTGTCTCAGCTTATTGACTGGGAAAAAAAGAAAACCGGCTGATTAGCTGCACACTCACACATGGTGCACTCGGCTCCTCTCGTTTCGCCTAACACCACAGATTAAGACCCGGGCTTGTGAAAGCAGGAAATGGGAAGTATAAACCTTCAGAAAGGTTCTACGCCAAAATGAGATACCCGTCATTTGGAAGGACTGCTGCTTGCAATCACCTGATGAAAATACCATGAGAGAGAGAGACGGAGAGAAGAAACACAAAAACAAACCAAAACGGTACTCCATGTGCAATTATTACAAGCAATAAACAGCTAGAAGTCTGTTATTTTCTCCAAATCAAATGTAAAACTCCATTAGGGTACAGTATACCAGAGGGCAATAGACCACAGTATGTTTGTAATTGAATCCACTCCAAAGAGCCCTTATGCGATTAAACATTCCACTCCCAATGACAGAGTGTCTGGCTGAGGGTCATCAAAGGCTTCGCAACGCCATTTTAAGAAAAAATAAAACACAAGCTTTAATGGTCATTGCCAGGTGACGTAACTGCAAATAGCCCTTTACAAATCTGCTGACATCATTCCCAGAATGAGCTAATGGCACGACCGTAAGATCAGAAAGAACTGATTTAGGCTAGTAGGCTAGTATTTGCATGGTAGTGAGGCAAAAAGTTGCAAACAGAGAGGTCCAAAGTAGAACAAAAACTGTGTATATATTATATATATATATATATATATATATATATATATATTCCCCTATCATTCCGGATGCGGCGGATGACTGCATTATAGCTTGCTCTTGGAGCGAGGGACACCGTTCCAACACTAATCCCCCTTTGATGAGTTGAGCTTCACCGGGAGGGAGCTGACATTTCGTACTAAGGCTTGTTCCCTCTCCTCCTGCCACGCAGGGCCAGGGCCGGGTGACGGACGGAGGCGGCCGGGCTCACTTTCAATCTGACCTTTGGTGAGACGAGAGGCCTGGTTTTAGATAACAAGTGGATTTGACGGCGGCTCACACAAGGAAACTGTCATCTTTGTGACCGGAGGAGACCCACACACCGCCAAACAGTTGGGCCAGTGTTTGCTGTGCCACTGTTCGCAGTCTGCTATGCCTAATAAGATCTGGAAATTGATTGGCCTTTAGAATATTCCAGAATAGAGAGACAGGAGATCACGGCAGACCGCTTTCATCATGAACTGGTGAAGGACGTTTTTATTTATTTATGTGGGAAAAATCGGAATATTTTACACACATGTATGTATAATATTCCGATTTTCAGAACCGTACAAAAAGTAGTTTCCTCAATTGTTCCTTTTAGGGAATTTGTTTTTACAGCTTATCTTTTTCCTACTTAAGGTCAACTACACCCATGGGTCTGGGTTTCCGTAGTGCTGCATTTTCCTGTCGTGTTCGATTTTGTTTTACTTTTGGAAACTTTTAT
Source organism: Molva macrophthalma (assembly GCA_027123675.1). Lineage (NCBI taxonomy): Eukaryota > Metazoa > Chordata > Actinopteri > Gadiformes > Lotidae > Molva > Molva macrophthalma. Next base: position 6,948,539 of record JAOPJO010000103.1, read on the forward strand.
AATCTGTAGTCAGCGTAGAAAGTGGAGTAGACCGAGGCAATCTTGTGCCCCTAACATTTAGAAACGCAGGCCGCAGGTCCCGTCACTGCAAAACAATCCCAAATCCTCGCCCTTCTATGACCATGCTGTGATGAGATTATTGTGTTTGTGTTTATGGTTTGGCCAATGAGGCTCGTATTTAGCCAAACAATGACATGAACATCTCCGCTTTGTCCTCTCCACTAGAGAGTTCCATAAGTCTTGAGGTTGGTCCAAATGTCATTTTTCAAACTTAAACCATATCGCCTCTTGGATGGAAACGAATACAAATCCATTGAAGTCCTAGCTTGTTTTTTCAGATTGGATAAAATTGTACTTTTATCATTTTTAGGCCTTTCGATCCCTTGATAGAAATGTTTTTTGGTACTTGTTTCTGCCCCAGCACTCACCCTAAGATAATGTATGATTTAAGGAGAATCTTTTAAATTGTTCAATGTTGGATTTCCCATTGTTTGGCAATCCTTCCTAGATTGATGAGCTGCCTCTCTGAGATCATGGCAGATGTCTTTCCTCCTAGTTACTGCGTCAATGGAAAATGAATGCTCCATAGTCCGGAACCAAAATTTGGTTCCGGACTATGGAGCATTCATTTTCCAACCTTTGACATTTAATGTCAAAGGTTCTGGGGTTGGTTGCACTTCCAGGATTAACTGATACAGTGCCTCTGATGAGTTAAAGCTGGCTAAACTTACACATTTATTTTAGGAGCCACAATAGATTACTTGTTACTATTATTATTTTGTTGTAGTAATAATCAAACTGAATTGTGTTGTTTGTTATCGGAGGTTGGATGTATCTAACCTTATGACTTACTAGGTCATCTCGAGTTCAGCTCTATATCTGACGTACAAAAGCGATAGAATTTAAATATGAATATAATAAAATATATACAACATATTTTCTCTTCCAAGCTTGTGTGATAATAATTTATAAAAATGCCATTGGTCTTAACAAAAAACAACAACTAGGAATCGATTCCACTGTAGTGCAACCAGGTGGCGGATTCCCACTGAGCTAAGTACACTTTACGACTCCGCTACCTGTACTCATGCCTGCTGTGTGTCCTTCAAAGAATGAAAACCCTTTTTTTTCCTCCACTTTCATAGCACAGGATCAATACAACCTTCTATTATAGCTCGGAAAACCTGTTGCTTTTATGAACAAAAAAGCTCTCCCGAAACTGTTGCTTTTCCCTCCTCTCCCCCAGTAACTTTGCCGTAGCAGACCAGGCACAGGTCTGATATAAGATGCAATAAAAACTTCACAGCTGGCCCTCTGGACGGATATTGATTTTCCCCTGCAGAGGCGGATCAAGAGTAACATTTATGATCGCACAGGGCACCAGAAATTATAAGATAGCACAGTAATTCCCCAAACCCTGCATCGACTGGCAGCACAGCGAGAACTCTTAAACAGCTCAGGTCATCCACTGAGGAACGCAGCTGTCCACAGAGCCAAAGATGGGACTCTCTCGCGTCTTGAAGAGGAAACTTCAAGAAGGGGAGAGGAGACGACGGGAAAATGGAACAGAAAGAAGAGAGGAAAGAAGAGGAGGAGAGAAGGGTTGAGGGGAGGTGAGGAGAGGGGAGCAGAGGAGAAATGAAAGCAGGACAGGAGGAGGAAGCAGAGCCAAGAAGTTATAATGCGTGTTCGTAAATCCAGAAATGTTAAGCCTCACAGCTAAGCAACTCCATTTAGGACGTTTGACTGTGAAAGAGATCATCCATCGAGACCATTGATCCCACACACAAATACTCTAACAGCTGTGAATAATATATCTAGTGTAATCACAATTCAAAATGAATGATTTCAGTAAGTGAGAACATTTGTAGTAGTTTGTAGGAGCGCTGTATATAATTTATATTTAAGTGGCAAGTAAGCACTCTGAGACCAGATATCAACTTAACCTTAAGCATAGCATTCTAATGAACCAGAAAAAGTGCAATTTCAAGAAGAAATTGTGGTTTGCAGCTTGCTGAAAATAACCTTTTTAGTACCTAGTGTATTGGAAATGTACAATAGAGTAATGTGAAGTAGTGCTGTCATTTTATGGCGGCTGCAAGGGTGTTATGTGTTGCTTCTTGGGTGTTTTTGACGGTTGCTAGGGTGTTCTTGTTGGTTTGCTATGGTGTTCTGGGTGGTTGCTACGGTGTGCTGGGTGGTTGTTATGGTGTTCTGAGTGGTTACTATGGTGTTCTTGTTGGTTGCTAGGTTGTAAAGGGTGGTTGTTAGGATGATCTGGGTGGTTGCTAGGGTGTTCTGGTGGTTGCCGTGGTGTTCTGTATGACCTCTAGGGTGTTCTGGGTGGTTTCTAGGTGGTTGTAAGGGTGTTTGTGGGTTATATGATGTTCTATGTGGTTTTCTATGGTGTTTTGGGTGGTTGCTAGGGTGTTCTGGGTGGTTGCTAGGGTATTCTGGGTGGCAGCTATGGTGTTCTGGGTGGTTTCTAGGTGGTTGCTAGGGTGTTTGTGGTTGATCTTTTTAAATGGTTGCTAGGGTGATCTGGGTGGTTGCTCGGTGGTTCTAGGGGTGGTTTATATGGCGTTCTAGGTGGTTTATATGGCGTTCTAGGTGGTTTATATGGTGTTCTAGGTGGTTTATATGGCGTTCTAGGTGGTTTATATGGTGTTCTAGGTGGTTTATATGGTGTTCTAGGTGGTTTAAATGGCGTTCTAGGTGGTTAATGTGGTGCTCTAGGTAGTTTATATGGTGTTCTAGGTGGTTTATATGCTGTTCTAAGTGGTTTATATTGTGTTCTAGGTAGTTCTATTGTGTTCTAGGTAGTTGTATGGTGTTCTAGGTGGCTTATATGGTGTTCTAGGTGGTTTCTATCGTGTTTTAGGTGGTTTAAATGGTGTTCTAGGTGGTTTAAATGGTGTTCTAGGTGGTTGCTTTGGTTATCTAGGTAGTTTAAATTGTGTTCTAGGTGGTATATATGGTGTTCTAGGTAGTTGTTTACATTTTATAGATTATATAGTTAATATTTTGTACACTTTTACAATTCAAGAACACAAAGAAAAAGCCCATGTGTGTATGTGGGAGTTTAAGGGTTTAAAAGTTGAAATACTTAAAAAGTATAAAAGGTTTAAAAGAGAGTCATTCCATACGTTTGGATAGTAAGTTAGTATATAAGTTTAAATTATTGTTCTAGCATAAAGCATGAAGAAGGGGTTGAGTAGGGAAGTTTGGGAATAATAATAATACAATTATAAATGATAATATTAAGTATGATAGATAATAGAGTGTCATAGGAGTGTAATAGGAGATACTAGGTGTCTAATCATGGTTGCCTTACGCTGGTCTTCACAGCTTCATTATAGTCGAGGGTTCAAATTTTCTCAAATTAACAATTAATATGCCTACCAGTATATTACTTATCCTATCCACATGACTAATAATTAATATTATTATTTTGTGCAGTTTAAAATAGTCAATTTGTATGAAAAATAAGTATGGCCACGGTATCAATAATACATAAAGTATTGGGTCTGTGATTTGTCAATATCACTCAGCTCTAGATTTATGGTTGACTGTAGGTAAGTCTCGCAGGCTGCAAACCAGATCCCTGCAAAGACCCCAGGGGGAAACATTACCGCATTGAGCCTGCAGCACAGAACATGGCGGCTAGGGTACCACAAAGGCAAGGGAGGTATGGGATGGGGAGAGGGAGAGGGAGATGGGAAAGCGGGGGGAGGGTTGAAATGGAAATGATACTCCCAGTGGGGGTGGAAGGCAGGGACTCAAGAGAGAGACTATAAGGCGTCCATCTTGGATGGTATGAAAGTAGTATAAAGGGGGGGGAAGATGAGTCCTTAATCCTCAAGATAGCAGGGAGTCATTTGAAGAAGTGGGGCAATCACAATGGACTGAGTGAAGAAACGCACAAAACTGTATCTCAATAGTGTAACTGTAAAACGGGAACTTAAACTGCGGGAATTATGAAACTATCCATGCTTTACCTGTGTGCTGTGAGAGATTCTGAGCGTGGTCGAATGTTGGAACAATACGATGATCGTACCGTAGCATTAATACGTAACTTGACCTTGAATTGATCAGCTAGAACACCAACATCTGACAATGAACACACTTTGTTTTATTTTCCATGCACTGCCAGGATGTTAAACCTCTCTGCATGTTCCCTCCGTCTGCTTAAGTGTGGCACTGCCTCCCTCTGGTGCTGGGAGGAAATGCAAGAACATACGCACACACACGCGCACACACACGCAAAAATACATGCAAAGATGTATGCATTCACGCATCCACACTCATACAGTCATGCAAGCATGACACACACAGACGCAGCACACTTCCACATAAAGAGCACAGCACAAACACACAAAACAACATCTCAAAAACTGGCCCTTTAGCTTTTGGTAAAGAAAGTTTAGATTAGCATACTAAATGCAGCATTGTGAATGTACACGTGTGTCATATGAACACACCACAGCCGACAGTATGCCGTTATGGTTGGCTTTTTCCTGCAAAGTAAGCCGCTCCGCCATTGTCGGCCTGATCTGAGACGTTTGATGACAATATTGTACATGAGCGTATTGTGTTTAACCATAATAGGTGGACAACTGTGCTCTTTCCTACCAAACACTTTACCCTGCTTTTTCCTCTCCAGATGTTCTTCATGGATGTTGGTGATGTAAACAGAATAAGTGCTTAGCTACTAGGGTATTGTGTCATTCGGTTTTGAAGGGCAAAGTTGGGGAAGCAGTGCATGTTGTGGAAAACAACTATCGAATGGTGGGACTCAACTTCGAGACAGTGATGGAAAAAATAAGCATTTTTTTAGGTATTTACAAACATTGTTTTCAATTCCCAGAATTCACTTTTTTCCGTAAGCGTTAATGAGCTATCGACGTCACAGAATCCCTCATGCTCAAGTCACAGTGGAGGAATCAATGCAGTTGAGACGACGCATTATCGGGTAAAAACACGATTTAGACACCAATAGATTGGTTTGGTGACCTGAATACAATGAGGTTTAAAATTAAGGCTTTTCCTCTGCAGCCCAGACAATGGCTGCAGCCTTGTTTTCTGTCTGTTTGTGCTCGATAACACAGGTCCAAGCATCCGGATAAACCCCCCACCACCACACCACACTCTCTTCTCTCCCTGTCACTCGACATCGCTCATCCCCTCTCTCCCTCTCCCCTTCTCTCTCTCCCTCTCTACACTTTGGAGACCGTCGGTCACTATGATGTGTCATGATGGTTGCGTTAACTGTGTGAGGAGAGGCGGTTGTCACGGTTACCTGATACCGCACAGTGCTGGACCATCTGCCACGCAAAGACACAGCTCCCTGCTTACTGCTGTAATTACAGCAAACCGCATGCAGTCAGCAAGCACTGGGACACAGGAGGTGTGTGTGTGTGTGTGTGTGTGTGTGTGTGTGTGTGTGTGTGTGTGTGTGTGTGTGTGTGTGTGTGTGTG
>JAOPJO010000103.1:6969832-6982813 GCA_027123675.1 Molva macrophthalma
GTGTGTGTGTGTGTGTGTGTGTGTGTGTGTGTGTGTGTGTGTGTGTGTGTGTGTGTGTGTGTGCATGTGTGTGTGTAGCTGTTACTGTGTCCCCTGGATAGGAGTGAGGTATTTGTGTGAGCTGTGGATGGAGGGGGTGAGGGGGCGGCTCAGGTTGCCCAGGTTCTCCACTCCAGCCACTCCGTATGGTTAAGTCGTGTATGCGATCCCCAGCGCACCCCTTTTATACACGTGCAACATATATTGTGGGAAAATGTGCATGAAACGCAGCAAAAGAAGACGTGATAAATGTTAACCATTATCAGCTGTGATATGAAAAAAAAAAGCTGAGCCCAATGATCCATAAATAGTCTGACTAGCAACCCAGATTTGGAGTGGATTACTTTTTATTAGCATACAAGCTTTAACCATTTTCATGGTTATAAAATGCATATAAATGAATGAAAAATACATCTAAAAAATTCTGGAAAATCATTTTGTTAAACACTTAAATATGATGTGACACAACAGAACGGAACTGAGTGTCAATGAATGTTGACAACGAAAGAAAAAAAAAGAAGTAATCTTTGAAATGTTACCTTCACTTGTTCCAGGCTTATCGGCATCATACTATAATTGGATGTTCTTGCCACACTAATTACAGAATGCCGTTTCACAGTGGAGGTTGAATCCCCAAAAAGGACAAAAGCCCTTCATTGGAATCTGTAATAAAACTTCTCAAACGTGCAAGAACTTTCTCTTCTGCATGTATAGGCAATAAATAATCCGCCGGCAATAATAGTCAGTCCGTTTCATTTTCAACATCCGGTTACACACGTTTTATTGTGGGGTTTGCATTTGTGTTTTGACGCTTGCATTTGTGTCGTAGCTTTTGCCTTTGGGTTGAGGCTTTTGCATCTGTGTTCTTTGAAGTTGTGTAATGGCTTTTGTGTTTATGTCTTGCGTCAATGCGCTTGTGTTTTTCAAATCTGAAAATCGTTTTGGATATGCAGTCCCATCAACACTTTTCCCCCACCATAAAGAAGACTCCTACTGACGGAAGCCACATTTCCCAACAAGGTGGAAGCATCTGCTTTTTATAATTATTACAGCCAACATGATGGAGAACCCAGGGCAAGCATTTGCAGAAGTCATTAGGCCCAGACTCTTCTAAGAACATCTGGACGGACATGCTGCATAAGGTCAGCAAAGTTACACCAAGTTACTTACCAACTTCACTTCACGCCCACACTGAACTACATCACCGTGCAAACACGCAAATCTTACTTAGAATCACTCTATATCTGCTGAACAACGTCCAAATCCATCTGAAAAGCTCAAGTCTCTTCCAAAAGGCTAAATGAAAAGTATGCAAGGCATTTTCATTTAAAGTAGTTTAAGGTAGCCCCTATTTTGCTGAATTTAGGTTTCCGTCTGTATAAATCAAATACAACACAGACATCATCACTGGTGTAAGGATTCAGTCCAGATGCTATGCTTAGTAGCATATGGATTCATTCTTAATAGGCCAAGGAATACAAAAACACCTTTCTAACACATGGACATTCGTGGAGATGCATGCGAAAAGCTATGCAGTCCTAAAGCCATTAGCTAACTCGCACACTCACATAAGCACAAACCAAACACATCCTTAAAATAGAGGACAGTGATTAAACAAAGCGCTCAGATCAGCATTATTACTCCTAGGTGAGCAATGAGACTTCTTGCATACCTATATTTTCTTCTGGCTTCCGGCGCCGTTAATGAGTTTGAGGTCAACGGGCCGCCATGACACCAATTAGAGAAATATTTTTCAAATCAGCATTTACAGGCCACTGCTGGTCACCAATCTGCTAGATTTCTGCAAAGCCAATCATGGCTCAATAATGAGCTCCAGACTATGCGGCGTGGGCGGTGGATCTGAATATGAACCCTTGGGGGCGATGGGGCTGGAGTTCAGGTACATAAATTAGTGGTGGAGAGCTATTGATGGAAAACACAGGTCAGGGTGAGGGCAAGGGGCCAAGGGTGGCCTAACATTTAAAACTCAAGGTTGAATCTTAAAGGGACATTCCACCAGCACAGCACCATTTCTATTAACTCATAGTATGAAACTTTCAAATTGTACCCAAAAACCAACAAAAAAGCTCAGAATAAACTACAGAAGCAAGTATAATATTGTCAATTTACTACAACATCCATGGTGCATTGCGCAGGAAGTGAAATAAAAGCCGGATATTACAGGAACTTGATGCCAAGTATCCCGGTGAAAGAGTGTTCCGAGAGGCAGATATAAGCTTGAGTACTTTTGTTTAGAGTTTTGTATTTTATATTTCTCAACCTGTGGACTATGTGGATAACATCAAGATGTCTCGTTGTTCCATGCTCGGTTTTACAGGATATCAAGTTGCTAAAGCGGCTGTCAGCAAATTTCACGTGTAACTATTCCCAACATATTACATTAAAGAATATGCACGTCTGTATTTGCATTTCAATTCCAATAAAGTTTGGGATCAATACACAATTGTATTTGCATTGCTATTTGCCTGCCATATCCCTGCACGTATCATCAAGAATGCCTGCTGAGAAAATAAATTCCAACATGAAGTTGAAACTCTTAACAGTTGATAATGGAGATTCTGCCAGGTCCGTCTTCCCCATCACCATCCCTGGCCATCACCGCACACACCCGCTGGTTTAACCTGTGCACATTGATTGCTCAATGTGCAACAGGTGTGCAGCCTCACCCAGCCCCAGAGTCTAATCAGTCTGCCTCAGGCATCATCCACACACACTCCCACAGTATCGTATCATGAACTTGGTCTGTACCGTCTTCTGTAGCTGCCGCAGATATTGTAATCCTCGTCTTCAGCCTGCTGTGGTTTGGTTAAGGTCATACTGTAGGAGTAAACTATGAAAATGGTAGCTCAGTAACGGCAATACTGCATAAATAAACATCACCATAAACCTTCTTGCAAACTTCCGTGCTGCACGTATACAAGCATCGAAAAGCATCTGAATTCTTCAAAAAAGACACTGGAAGTTTACACTTGAACTCCACACTTAAAATAGTGGTTTAGAATTGGTAATACTGCATTCATAATCATAGCCATCAAACTATTTGCCAAACATCCATGCAGGAATACTTTATTACTTAAATGAGACACTAAGCAGCAGCACGCTGAACGCGCTGTTGCACGTTTGCCTGCTGCCGTCTCTGCTGTAAAATGTACTGTTAAGTGTATTCCTGCTCAAAGAAAATCCATCATTCCTTCCACTTAATAAGACTTGGCTGAGGTTATAGACTTCACTTGATTCGTAGATTGGTATTCATTTCTAGCAGCCATTGTTTAATCTTGTGTAGCTCTTCAGGCTAACAACAACAGGAAAGCTGAATGAAAATTGAAACTCCAAGATGATTGGCCAGGGTGACTTTGCTGGGCGGGGAGGGCACTGATGAAGCGCTTGTAGTTTTTTCAAAATCAAAGGACGCAAAGTCCTTTTGCTCGACACCTAAACAGAGGGTTTTTCAAATTGGGACCTTTTCATATACCTTGATCAAGGCCCTCAAGAAATATAGCTGTTGACATACAAGCATTGCACCTGTAAACATTTCTGTTCATAGAAATAAAAATACTAAATTCATAAGTTCACAGATTCTTTGGCTATAATTCAGAAGTAGAACAATATATAGTTACCATCTGAAATTACTTTAATTTGCTGATATTACACATAACTATTCCAGGGTTCATTAAACTAGTGCGCACAATCTGTTCTCAGTGTGATAAGAACACTAAATTCCTTGTTGAACATCATATCCACATCACTAATGATTTTTTCTCCCAAAAATATCTGGCGAGCAATAATAATCTACAATCTACGTTTTTTTTTTTGCTTCCTCTGTGGTTGGGTTCAAGTGTCTCGGTTACTCTGGTTTACGTTGCTGACCCCTACCCCCCCATGTCCACACACTGCACAGAGAGATAGCCAGGAGTCTATGTGTTCCTTCTCGCACAGTATGATAGATAGCTAATAAACAAGCGGGCAGCCCAGAGGCGAGCAACCTTTTAACAAGGGGTATTACATTGGGTCGCTTCCAGCAATGACAGTCTGATGAATAAACTCTCTAAACAAATCGATAACACATCGGCCCACGTAGCCCGCCCCGTGCGCCCGCCAGCCAGCCAGCTGAGCCATGGCTCCGGTTTCCGGGCCACCTTGTATATAAGTGCCAGAGGTGTCATTGCCACTGTCCTCTGCTGAATTGAGCAACCAAATGTGCATTTGCAAAGGCAACTGCCTGCACTCGCTCACACACATAACACACACACAAACACACATGCAAGTAAATATATTTGCTTCTGCACACGCAAAAAACCTTGGTCTTGTTTTTTAAATCCAATCGTCCAATACATCTTTTATAGCCTTTATCCAGTCCAATAATGCAACATAAAACATAGAAAGATAACGTTTGAAGTACAAGAAGCATGGACACCTCAATTAAGCTTTAAATCTATTCAAGTCAGGAGACACACAAGGCCAGGTCAGAGCTAACCGGTTATAGTTTTCTTTTCATTCCTCTATAGGTATTGTTAGCATTATTCCCTACCCGGGCTCTGCTGTGACACCTATATAAGGCCTCTCCTATGACATCTCTCAAGCTCTACCACAACAGGCATGACTGACATATTGGAGATGGACGACATTTGCATCTACAACTGTAGTCCTGGCAACATAACACACCGCCGCCTTCCTCTTCTGATATCACTGAAGTTCAAAGGCCTGCCGCCGTATTTGCGTGGATCCATTCAGTGACGAGGAAGGGTGTAAGGACAACAGTGTAATTACATTCAAAACGTCTGTTGTCATCAAGCCAAAAGCAACACGTCCATTACTAAAGGCAAAATATGCTGAGAATCCTTAACAGAACCAGAAAGAATCTACATTGAAACTGGAGTGTTCGCAAAGGCTGTTGAACCACTGTCAAAGACGGCGATTTCTACAGGGTATGCTACAGTCACTGCTATGTGTGGGGTGTCATTTAAGGACGGCAGGAGTTTTCTACCTTCGCCGTGTCTGTATTGAAGTCTCTCCTTGAGTGGTCACACAAACGCAGTAGTCGCGCAATAGTCCATATTTTGACAATCAAAGTCTGACTATTGCGACTGAGCGCTCTGAGCACACTGCGGCGATAGAAGCCCAATGCGGCCCTTTCCTTCAGCCAGTTTGGGTGTGTGACCACACCTTTTTTCTGTTGTTTTAAGTACATCAGGGCCTTAAGGCTTTTAGTGATACACCAAGGAAAAGAAGAAAAGTGTTAAAGTAGAAATGTTAGAAGTAATTTTGCTCTGGAAATCACGTAACGCATCAGGACCAGGCATTGGGATGGCATCAGGATGTCGACGCAGCGTGAAGACAGACACACACACACACACACACACACACACACACACACACACACACACACACACACACACACACACACAACCCTTCAGATGCATAGGGGTCTGCTATAGGGAACACCACACACACATACACGTAGCACACACACACACACCTGCAGACCCATGGGGGACATGCAGCGGCGAGCAGCCAGAGTCTTACTTTCTTCTCGTCTCTCTGGCTGGCTGGAGTGTCCTCGCTGTGGCTGTCAGCGGAGGCCCCGGTGTCCCTGTGTCCCTCCTCACACTCACTCCGCTGATTGGCCCCCGACGGGGGAGAGGCGGCGGCGGGGGGGAGCGGCTCGAGCTGCTGAACACCGCTCTGCACTTCCATCTTCCTCAGCACTGCCTGCAGAGGGGAGGAGCGGTGAGGGTGAGGGCAGGAAAAATGTATGAAGAGGAGAGCGGAGAGTGTGCTTGAATGCAGACCGTCACAATAAGGAGAGTTTGTATGGATGGATGCAGGTGTAGTCATTATGGCGTCATTCTTTTAAATCATCACATAGACAAACAAACATCAAGCTCACTGCCACACATAGACAAAGATGCACATATGCAAAAATGTGCCCAGATGCAATAAAAAGAAATGTGGATGAATGCAATAAACAACTATGGCTTATTGCTTTGTAGTCTACATATAAAGACAATACACAGCGGGACGCCACAGGATCAAGGGCCCGTTAGCAAAATAAAGTTTGTGCCTTGTCAAAGAAAAGACAGCTCTGCTAATATTACCATATTGAAGGATCCAGAGAAGTCGTAGCTGTTATTGTACTGTGAATTGTTTTGTGTAGACGGGAAGATGGTTGACGAGCAGGTGCTTCCTGTGATACTGTTTGACAGTGCCGTTAACAAGCCTGTCAAACCATTGGGTTTCTTACGACAAAATGTAATGTGTACTGCGGAACAACGGGGCTGAAATTCTGGAGAGATGGATTTATATAGGGGTCCAATGTTGGTATTGCCTGTGATCCAGACGAATCTGCGAGCTCATGTTTTATTTGCTCTGGCATATGAGGTCTGTCCCCCTCTCCTATTCATATGGATTTCCAGCAGACTGGCCCGGGTCAGGCCAATCACAACGGTTTATCTAATAAGTGTGCCATCAAGGCCATCGAGGCATTTTCATTAACAAACAAGATGGCTGCCGTGTAGGTGTCACACATTTCGTAGCTCTGATTGGTTGTAGCATATGTCTATCCAATGCTTCCAGAGGCATTTTGGTCTGCACCCCTTGGAACTAGAAAATGAACAGTTTCCAGACAAATAGCAATTTGCTAATTGGTCTTGCAATGTCAAATCACATTGGTGTATGAAAGAGAGGAATTACATTTTGGACAGTCACATGGGAAGAAGGGGAACAGAGACAGAGAGAAAAAGGAAGAATAGACCCAAACTACAGTGCTAATTTTGGACAAATATCTATTAAGGCGCTCTCCGTTTGGAAATAGACTATGATTACGATTTTTTTCCTAAAACAGTTCTCAAGCAGTTTCTTGAATCTGTGCAGACAGAGGATGACTTGAGTTTGGATTTGGGACAGATAATCGGGTAAAGATGCATATCAACAGAGCTTTGCTTGTTTTACCGTTAAAAGTTGAACTTGCATCATACTGCAGCAGAACACCCTGATGTACAGAGCATCCAATAATAAAAGTGGTTGTGTGAAGATAGAACAAGGGGAGGGGTGTGGATTGGATTCACAAGTATTTTTACTTTGAGTTGCTTTATTACACATTCTAAGGTCATCAATAAGTTATGAGGTCGATTGCCTCTTCACTCAAGTGAAATGAGCAATTTAATAAATGCATGCCCCAAGGACCTATTGCAAAGCATCCCCATGCTTTGGAATATTAAACAGGCTTGTAAACAGCAGTAGCCTACACTCAACAGAGCCTGTTACCTATGCAGCACAGCCACCTAATCAGTGACAGACAAAGTGACAGCACGCAAGTTAGCAATTGTTTTCCAGGAAGTCAGCTGACGTTTTAACAGACCACGTCATCATCTGCAATAGGATCCATGCATTTTGTTTAATTGTTAAGGAAAAACAACTGCATCCATACCACGCGCAATAAAAACAAGGTCAGCAAAGGTGAACCGGGTTAATAGGTGAATGGTTAATAAATGACATATGTCGAAGTCGGTTGTGAGTTGCCTTTATGCATTCACTGGCTTGCATTGCATTATATTGAGGCTTGGATGCTTATGAAAATGCATTTACATGTGGACTTCTTTGTGAACTGCCTACATCTAAACAAACTAAATTTAAATGTACCGTTGTAGTTAAAAAATAAAATAAGTCAACGAGTTGCGTTTGTGACAATTGCACGAATTTTCCACCAGCAATTTGCTTGCAATATAATTTGAGGACGATATATTTGCTTCAACAGCGAATTACGACAGCTTTCTAACATAGCAAGACTGTATATAATTGCAAAATACCTCTCACTTCTTCGCTCCTCGTTATGTCAGAAGCATATCAACATACGGTAGTGAACTTGCTTTACATCTCTCTGGTGTTGCACCGCCGCTGGGAAGCTAAAGCCTTCGGGATGAAAGCAAGCAACCACTTAATTTAGTTATCAGTTAACAACGTGAGAGAAGTTATTCCATCCAAACTAGCCGAGGAGGCAGCAAGACTGTTCAACCATCAGTCATTATCGCGGACTACTCGTCGCAAGACCCAGCCAGCCACACAAACTGCTGTTATCGCGGCGGGCGTGTCCCCGCGAGCTTTCACAAATCCCTCTCCCACCCGGTGGTTCGACCAAGCTCATGTCAAAAACCTCCGGTTCCCATGGAGCTCGAGCGTGGAGGGGGTGTCCAACCCCTTCCTGTTGAACAGGTGATATCAAGTGAAGTAGCAAAGGTAAATGATTAGTTGGATGATTCTCGCTAATAATGTTGTGTTCGGTATGATTAGAAATGAGGCAAAGACTTGATATTGAATATGTAGATCAGAAGAATAAAATAATATAGATAGATAGATAGATAGATAGATGATAGAAAGCTCATGTGTATGCAATTACATAGCCTATTGTATAATTGTATTCCCTAGTTTACACATGTCTAGGCTATATAGAAAATATATAGTATGTTTTTTACAAGTTTTTTACATGAAGTGCATTTATACATTAAATTAAGAGTAAGCCTGTTTTCATCAATGGGTTGAAAAGAAGACAGCTAGCAACACCCTGCCCCTTGCAGACCCCGCAAACAGCTGTACTGTAGCAGCTAATGAAAACAGTGAGTTTCACATTAGCCACAAGATGGCAACATATACGGCTGTTGAAAAGGTCCTCTGTAACTCCAGGCTCGTAAAGTAAAAGGCTGCCGGTTTTTGTTTAAAGAAATAATAGTATTTTGCGAGTCATTTATAAAAATACTGCCATGCCGTCATTGCTAAAATGTCAAATACTAAAGTCCTTCATCAAAAGGTGTCAGGCTATTTGAGCATTCATTTATCAATGATTCTAGTAGATTCAGGGATTTTTTTCATTGTTCACAATAGCATGAAAGCTATTATTTACTAAATAAACATACGCCTCATACGGCCAGATCTACAGCAACAGGGAGGTGACCAGGTGACCAGCACCTCACCATGCCCATTAGGGATCATGGAGAGTCGACTTCAAAAGAGTCAATTTTTGATGTTGTCCATTCTGGGAATCGATTCTAAAAATAAATGAAATTGGAGTCGACTACGGCTAGAGTCTCGACTACAAACTGTGGAATCAAAGAAACAATTACATTTTAGTGTGTTTTTAAGTTGTGTATTTTTACTTAAAAGCCTATCTATACCAATCTGTGTTTGACTACTTTGGTCTGATCCATTTCTCATATCAAATCGATTACATAAATTACATGACATGAAATCAAAGTCGAATCGATCCCAAAATAATCTGGAATCATCCATCCCTGTCTTCCTGTCTCCCTCATGCCTGTCTTCCTGCCTCTCCCCCTGTCTTCCTCCCTCACTGCCCGCCTCTCTGTCTCCCTCATGCCTGTCTTCGTGCCTCCCTCCCTGTCTTTCTGCCTCCCTCCCTGCCGGTCTTCCTCATGCCTTTCTTCCTGCCTCCCTCCCTGCTGGCATCTCTCCCTGTCTGTCTTCCTGCCTCCCTCTCTGCCCACCTCCTGGTCTTCCCTCCCTCCCGGTCTTCCTGCCTCCCTCTCTGCCCACCTCCTGGTCTTCCTGCCTCCCTCCCTCCCGGTCTTCCTGCCTCCCTCTCTGCCCACCTTCCTGTCTTCCTGCCTCCCCCCCTCTCTCCTTCCCTGTCTTCCTGCCTCCCTCCCTGCCCGGCTCAACCGGAGGAGCCATGGTGATGCGCCGTGTATTTCCAAACAGAAGGGAATTCACCCAAATGGAACAACTGCTCCAACAGGCGGTCCCTCGTCTGTGTTGAGACGCCCAGACTGGCGTTTGCCAACAGACAGGCAGACAAACAGGCAGACCAGCAGGTGGATGGGCAGGCGACTACTGTACGGGCCATGCTAGGCAGGAGGAAGGCCCCATGTTGTTGCCGGTTCCATGCGTCTGGGCAGCCAGGCCTCTTGTGTTTAACCCAACAGAGACGCACTGGCCCGGGCATCGCGTCCCCCTCCCCGGCCGGCGCGGGCAGATGTTTCCATGTTGTTGTTGTTTTCCCCCTTCCCGGTAATTGTTTTCCTCTAGGAGCCGCCAGCGAGCTTTTAGGTGCCAGAGGGGGTTGTGGGTAACGACGGGAGACAGTCACGGGAGGGAGGGATGGAAAGATGGAGTGGCAAGGGGACAGAGGCATGGATGGAGGAATGGAAGGATGGAACACATGGTGGACGAGGGAGGAAGCTCTCTTTCTGGGCCAGCTTGGAGTCAGCTGGTCGCCTGGTCACCTTATGATTTCACCAGCCACAATAAATACGTCTCACCATCAATAGAGAGGAATACACAGTCGGTGGATTTTTGTGGCTCTCCATTACTGTAACTGTAGTGATAGCATTAATCCTTGAGTGATTATTGCTCCCCAGACAAAAGAATAATGATTTGTTTCACTGCTTTTTATCTATATTCATCCATTCACATAAACCAGCTATTTATCATCCCATTGTTCATTTTTTTCCCCTTTAGTGTGCTATTATATATTTCTGCTCTAGGAGTTTGGAGGAAAATGGTTATAATAAAGGAGAAATCCTCAGGGCTTGTTTGCAATAAAGTAAACGACACGCATTCAACCCAGCTCCTTCAGCTGTATCACCACAGGGCACTGCTATGCTACATTAGTTGTCCAACCATTTCAATTATCTCATACCTATGCCTTATTGTACCTCCTTTAGCACATTTGTATAGGTATTTTGTGAGTCTTGCTGTAGCTATTAAAGCTGTGAGCGGCCCAATGAGGTAATTTTAACCTCACAGCCAATTAACAACCTCGTAAACTGGAGGAAAACAAGAGATGTTCTCCAACTGTGTTTGACACTAGGTGTTATGCTGCTATTCCTATGTGGAAAATGCCCCCCAATTAGCACAGTAGTGTGGCTGACCGAGAAAACACCGCGTAGAGACCCATTGGTTCATGCTCTTCGGTTGCGACTCGGGGCAGATGCTAAAATCACCCACTAGAGGGCACTTTTACACTTTTGAATGATAAGCACAAACATGACGAGCGTCTAAATCGCTTTTTTTTTTTCTTAGTCCTACTGAAATATATATGGTGTTGTTCACATCGTTTCCCCTGTCAAACCACTGCGACAAACGGCTGTTTAGGATGCGGTGAAAGTTTCCACTTTGCAGTGTTGTTCATATACAGTCATAGGAGTATTATTAAAGAATGAAAGTAAGGTGTGAGATGTTCTTGCCAAATGAAGCACTTGGTTGAGGAGCTGGTCAGTACAAGCATATTTTGGAGACTTCGAGCAACGTACATCTTACAGTTAACCTGCTTGTTAAGGTCAAGAGAGGGGGCACGAACATGGCTGTATAGCACGAGCCCACCTCTCGAGGCTGGTGTGTCGTGTATTGCTTTACCAAGTGTCACCTCTAGAGGGAGTGCCAACCTAACAGAGCGGCTGCTGGGTGGTGCAGCTTGTATTCTATGATACAGGTTCTACCGTGAGGCAAGTTATTGTGGTAGCTCTGGCTCTCACATAATGCGGCATCAAGCACTAAAAGCCGATGTCAAGTTGTTAAGCTTTTGACAGGCTGATGCAAGATGTACGGAATTTTGGTTCAGCACGTTCTTTTTTTTAATCTCCTTTCTGTATTGAGATATGTAATCATACGTGTTAAGACTGCCCTGTTGAGCCTGGATTAATTCACAAAAATAAACCGTTTGAAAGAGGGTGTGAAGCACAATATGATAATATACCCCCATCATCTGCACCATAGTTTGTTGGTGTTCAGTTGTCGCTGCACCATGATGTTTAATGAATGCTGAATAATGAAAATGGTAGCCAGTGGCAGAATCATAACAATTGACAGAAATATGCAAGGGTAAAGAGAAAAAACACCCTTTACATTTAAGACAGAGCTGCAAAAGGTACCTCTGTCTTTTTTACTGGAAGTACTATTTATTTTGGCAAAGGCCTACACTTCAGCTGCAGTTTAAATTCCAACCATCACGTTGCTTTGTTGGGCTCTCTGTGATGGACAACTATCTTATATGTCTTTCAAACAAGCCTCTTCAGAATAACACACATTGTTATCGCTTTGTTGTCAGGATAAATTTGTATACTATTTGTATTTGTATATACATTTATCTTAAAAAAATGTATATACCTCAATTAGTCTTTATTATTATGTATAACTATGAAAGCCTATACAATATATGGTTACAAATATTCATACCTTTGGTACACAATTACCAGCATATCACCATGGGAGGCAGGATAGTGTCGTCGCTGTTTAGGCTGTACCGCCATTCTGAGGGTTGGAATCAAACCCACAAGGGTTGTGGGTTTGATTCCAAATGTTCACAACCTGCACGATGACACATCCGTGTTCACTGCAAGTTAGAGTGGTATTCAACCTGATGATACGCATTGAAGTTGTAATCTCTTTTTCAATGGCCAGGTCGCTCTTGAAGAACTGATTTGTGCTCATATTGTCTCATCTGTTTAAATAAAGGTTAAAACAGCATATGTACATGCATGTGCTAGGTAGAACTAGCACTCACATTAATAATAGCTTAAAGTAGATACAAAGTCTGGAAGTGAAGAGAAAAGGACTAATATAAGTCAGGTAAAACACAATAGAGGAGTTGGGTCTGTTGTAAGAGTTCCTACTGTGTAGTCTCTGTGAGAATAACTGACATGGTATCTAAGACCTTTTAATATGCAGAATATGTGTTAAGTCGATGCCAAAAAATGACTGCAGTATTTTAAGAAAACTTGCAATTTCGATTTAACAACAAGAGTTGTTCTTCTCCGCCATCTGCATTCAATGTGTTTTTAATTTGCCGCTCTTGTTTGTTAGATTGTTTGTGTGTGCACGTGTCTGAGTGTTGCAGCCACAGTGTGTGTGTGTGTGTGTGTGTGTGTGTGTGTGTGTGTGTGTGTGTGTGTGTGTGTGTGTGTGTGTGTGTGT
>JAOPJO010000103.1:7118987-7135649 GCA_027123675.1 Molva macrophthalma
CTCTCTCTCTCTCTCTCTCTCTCTCTCTCTCTCTCTCTCTCTCTCTCTCTCTCTCTCTCTCTCTCTCTCTCTGCGTGCCAGGGTCCATCAAGCTGTCAGAAGTAGAGACACCACAGCTCACTCAGAGTCCTTGAGAATATGTCACTCTCTCCAGTGTGCTTCCTCGCCGTCGCTGTGGAAACCACATCATCTGGGACAAGGATTAGAGCAATAGAAAATAGTGCATGAGAGAGAAAAATAGAGGAAACAAAAGCTCCCTCGGACTTCATGCTTGACTTTTTGCGTCACATACATACGTACATACAAACGTAACACCCCGACATGTAAACACAACAGACATCATACCTACTACATTAATCCGTCCATACATGCATACATGCACACATGCATGTAAACATACATACATATATGCATAAATACATACATGCACACATACATGCAAGCATATATGAACCCATACATACAAACCTGGAAACAGGTTTTGTCTGATTTAAGTACAGTTCATTATTTTCCTAACCTGTAGAATACAGGAAACCTATTTGATTTTGTATGTATATTTTCCAACCGAAAATGTTGTTTCACAACATTGCCTTTATGTATGATAGCGCTGCTTCGTCAGGTTTCACCATTGCATTCTGTCATGTATATAAGTAGTGCGTGTTGCATTGGATATTGAACTGTACACCGGCAAGTGGATATGGCAATATGTGCATTGTAAGTCCACCCTTGGTGCTCAATCAAAGACAGCCCCAGCATAAAGCTGTCGACTGAAAGGCTGATCACTCATCCTTGATCCTCTTTGTTTCGCTCCCCTACGCGGTACTCTGTGCATCTGTGCCTCTCTCATACGACCCATATTATCTCCCCGGGTCACTCCATACACCTCTGCAGACCTCCCCCCACCTCTCACCCACCACATCCGCTCGTGCCCGCGAGCTCCTCCTTACCTGACTCTCTGTCACTCGCTCGCTCTCTCTCTCTACATTTCTCTCTCTCCGCTATGTCCTTTGATTGCTACCTCTCGATCACTCTCGTCCTAACCTGCTCTCTCAATCATCTCTCTCAGCTGCGTTCACTTTAGCGATACACAAGGTGATTATTAGGTTTTAAGGACAAAATCTTGTCATGGACTCATCTGTCACACCACACTCTCTC
Organism: Molva macrophthalma; assembly: GCA_027123675.1. Taxonomy (NCBI): domain Eukaryota; kingdom Metazoa; phylum Chordata; class Actinopteri; order Gadiformes; family Lotidae; genus Molva; species Molva macrophthalma. The sequence goes on from JAOPJO010000103.1 coordinate 7,120,143, forward strand.
TTCTCCCATTTATCGATTTCTTTCTCTCTCCCTCACTGTACCCCATTGTTATTTGATCATGTTGGCCTTAGAACCTTATCTTCTTGAGTTAGTCCTCTGGATCGGCAGGCAGACACAATGTGTTTGTGTTTGAGCTGGAGTGGTTTTCAATGGTGGATGTAATCATTCCCCCATAAAACAACAACATTCATTACCACTTGGAGTGCCCTTCCAGACAGCAGGTTAGATCACTCACATGCATGCTAATAATCACACACACTGAAAAGGGTGCCATGAGGGGAATGCAATGCATATGCAGCATATCTTTACCATCTCCTGAAGCAACAAGAAGTTGCCACGATAAATGATATATTGTGTATGAAGCATGAGGTGTGTCACACTTAGCCTATTGGTGTTGCATATGGCTTAACATATTGGTGTTACAGAAATGATAGGTGTGACAATGTTCATGCTACATGTCACCTAGGTGGCTGCCACACTCCACTTAGGTGGCTTTCCTGGGCTCCTCCAGACCAAAGACACAGGGTGGTGATGTTGGAAACTCGTTTATTGTAGAGGTTGAGTATAATGATATAGACAGATAGTGTAACATGCTGCCATGCATGAGGTCTCCCCGAATGTGTGTGGTGATGGCTGGTTTGACTTGTGCACATTGATTACTCAATGCACAACAGGTGTGCAGCCTCATCCAGCCCCAGAGTCCAATCTGTCTTATTCGGGCCAGGTGAGGCTGCTTAAACCACAAGCCATCATCCACACACACTCTACAATAGGTCATACAGAGAATTGTATGCCAATTGTGTATTAAATATGCCGCATGCATTAAGTCAACCTTTCAAGGCCATATGTTCAGAAAATTAGGACCACGTCACCTAAACCTAAATCAACAGGTTTAAGAAGGTGTTTGAGATGGACCACTGCTTGGGAAGAAACACAACCATAACCTCAACCTGTGCGTTGCTATCCTTAGCCATTTCACCTTATGATGAGATGTATGAAGAATGTGTGTATATTTCAGTTCATGCATGCCAGAGCTTTCTCATTCGTCTTGACATTGCCAAACATAAAGTAGAGAGTGAATTAATGCAAACTAAACTTTTTGACCATTCAATTATGAACACCGCTTCGAAACTTGGCCAAAAATATATGTCAACATATTAATATGTTGTAATATGAACAGTACAGTACAGAAATCTCGTGAACAACAAAAAAAGTGACTCAGTTTGCAATATCCCCATCACCTCCATCCCACCTTCCAGTTATTCTATTTTTTCTGTTTTCATGCTTTATGCATCCGGTGATATAAATACACCATCCTAACCGCTCCCCATGGAGCTATTTTCAGAAGCACCCTGTTTTGGTGCCCTAATGGATCTCAACGAGGTGAGTTTGTATCACATCTAGACTCACTCCTCCCTCCCAGCCCAGCCCTTGAATAGGGAAAAAGGCATTAAAGATGACACACGCCAGGGGCATGACTGCACTGGGTTCTTGGCTGGCTTGTTCTAATGGTCTTATAAAATCGCTCCAGTACATGAAGAACAACAGGGAATGTATGACGGGCAGGGTTTGAGACCATAGGCAAAGGCCAAAGTGAGTGAGCGTTGCGTTCATCACAATCTTTGCATACTCTTCGGTTTGAAGGATATTTTGAGCCGGCTTTAATGGTTGACACAGGCATGAATACCACCTATTATTTAAATGTAGATGTTGTGTGCCATTCTGAGTTCGACCCCACATCGAACCCCTTCCGTACACCTACAGCGCTACGTTTCCACCTCTTCTCAATGGAGGCTGATTAAAATAAAGGTGCCATTAAATGTTATTTCTAGACAAAACCTTCCCAGGCATATTAACAACACTATTGTATTATTATTATATTTTAAGCATTGGCAAGACAAGAAAGTAACAACACAACCAGTACAATGGCACTGTGATGAATTTGACTCTGACTCAGAAAAAGCAAAGAGGAGCAAAACCGCCATACATCACCATATAATTGTTCTGCAGATTTTGTATAAATCATAATTTGAATGTGAAGACCTCAGGCAGAGGATGTTTTGTTTACTGAAGGACACAAAAGGCTTCCTCACTGAAATGTCACTGATGTGTCTCTTCGTCACACTCTGTAGAAAATATTTCAGAAGCCTCTGACTCCTTTCCGCCCTTGTTAACCTTTTAACTGAAATGTTGTTTGTTTAACTTTCGCTCATGGATGGTATTCATGGAATAGAGCGTCTTTTGTAAATTTTGCTAGATTTTGGCCAATTTCAAGCCGTAGCAAAAGGGGATTCATGTATATTGTTCATCATGCATATGTCTGGAGAAGCCTGTGTGTCTTGGATTAGCAGTGAAGTCATTCAATTAATTCAATTATTGGAGCACAATTCGTGTACAGAGCTATGGTATTTATATAAAATTAAGTTATTATTAAGTAAAAGGTAAAAGAGTTAAAAATGGATGAAAGGGAATTGGAAACTTAAAAATTCCTTCGACAGCAATCCTAAAATGTCTTGGAGGCAAATTTAATTTTCTGCGTAGCACTGGCAAAGAGCCGCTGCATTGCATTCTGGGTGGGACACCTGTGTCACTTGACTTCAAAAGTCCCACTAATAAGCCTAATCAGAAAAATATTATTGTTAAACAATCAATTCACAGCACTGCCCTGTTCCACTTTCGGTGAAGATAATCAGTTAGGTGTGCTTGTGGACATTACCTCTCTCCAAATAATACCAAGACTTTGTACATCTCTGATTGTTTGTCTTTCGAATGTGTTTTCCAAGAAACCTCCCTCAGCGAGGGAATCCAAACCCTGATGTTTTTGTGATTGCTTCTAAATCTGAATCCAGATGGAAAGCAATCAACGTGAGGCTTTTATTTCAAGATGAAATGACAGCTGGTTTTGAACAACTTCTTTTAATCAAAACTATTTACCAAAAAGTAAATGTTGTTCTTAGACGGAATCATAAACGGTCAAAATTAATGCTTTTGAATAACAGTCTAGGTGTAGGGTGGCTTTAACAATTTGCTTTGAAATTATATTTTTTTAAGAGCACTGAGGCGGTCAGTGGAGCAGAGAGAGTCTTCGAGGAAAACATGGAGCCTGGGGGATTTAGGATTGCCTTGAGGTTGAAACGGCAACACTGTAATGGAAACTACTTTCATTACAGTAAAGGCCCAAATTACAAAACATAGAAAAGGCCCAAATTACAAAAGAAGTAATTGCATGACACTTTGATTAATTATGCTCTTAATCAACAATTCTTACATTGTTTGTTCAATGAATGCAAAAAAAATAATATTCTGGCCGTATGTCAGGCAGTACAAAGTGTATTTTTACGGCTTTGTTGAGTAGCATCCTCTTCCCTAGTCTAGGTTATTACTGCTTGCGCAGCTTTCGCCACCAACACCTTCATATGTGTGGCCTCAGATGATGGTTTTACAAACCCAGATGGCTGAGGACTAGATAATCCACTCCCCGGAGTAGGAGCCTGAGAACCCATCAAAGGACAAGACCAACCGAGCATGACTGAGCACACAACAATGCGTTCTCTGTTGACTTGACTGCTATCACCCACAAAGCAAAGCACCGCCGTCTGTATGGCCGGGCTCCATCGTTGCCAGCCTGGGAGTCGGATCCTCTCAAAAGGATGCAATTATGGCACCACGTTTAAATGTTTAGAATATATTCACATTACTCTTGGTGATTAAGCGAAGAAACATTATGCAAGAGTCCAGAGTTGTAACAGCCCACAACACTGGCATTCATTACATCTATTGTATAAGGGAACGGATAAAAAAAAGTATGCAATAAACATGTATGCGTATCACTCATGTATTAATATTCCTCAACACTGGTGAAAATTATATATAGAGTTTGGGCTACATGGGTTTCTTTAGAGAGCAGGAAGATCAGCACCCTGGCTAGCATCATGAGCGACCCAGTAGCACCCTGGCTAGCTCCACTAACTCCCCAGTAGCACCGTGGCTAGCTCCACTAACTCCCCAGTAGCACCCTGGCTAGCTCCAGTATCTCCCCAGTAGCACCCTGGCTAGCTCCACTAACTCCCCAGTAGCACCCTGTCTAGCTACACTATCTACCCAGTAGCACCCTGTCTAGCTACACTATCTACCCAGTAGCACCCTGGCTAGCTCCACTATTGCCCCAGTAGCACCCTGGCTAGCTCCACTATTGCCCTAGTAGGACCCTGGCTATCTCGACTATCTACCCAGTAGAACCCTGGCTAGCTTCACTATCTACCGAGTAACACCCTGGCTAGCTTCACTATCTACCCAGTAACACCTTGGCTAGCTTCACAATCAACCCAATAACACCCTGGCTAGCTACACTTTATTCTCAGTAGCACCCTGGCTAGCTACACTATCTAACCAGTAGCACCCTGGCTAGCTTCACGATCTACCAAGTATCACCCTGGCTAGCTCCACTATCTGTGAAGAAGCACCCTGGCTAGCTCTACTATATACCCGGTAGCACCTTGGCTAGCTCCACTATCTTGGGGGAAACCTACCCAGTAGCACCCTAGGCTAGACGTGTCTTTGGGCAGGACCACACACCGGTACCTTATATTAAACTGTATTATATACCTCATATTTGACCATTTTAGCAGCTTTACCTGCTTTACCACAAGCAGTTTTTAGCATATGACAAATTTGCGTTTTCAAACACATGCAGATTACACACAATCTCTGCTCTGACCTCAGTAACAAAGGAGTACACAGCTCAGAGTTTGGTAAGCCAAAGCAAAACATTCCTCGTCTTTTTTTGACTTGACTTCTTCCCATTCCTGCTGCTGTTGTTTATGAAATCAAACTAATGCCTTATCTAACTATATGAAAAGATGTCCTGCTCATTTACGGACTCATACATATTCAGGCGGAAAGAGTGCTTACCAATGCAATGCATCCAACAATTCTCTGATGACACTTTAGGATACATCGCCACACGATCTGGCTCGGATTTTAGGGTGTTGTTGCCAAATGTGACTAGCCGGTATAATGGCACTTTACTTGTTTGGGTGTTTTATAAGTACTGGATTAACATACAACGGCCCTAAGAGACCATGTACAGTGCTCTGGTAATCCTGCACGTGGACACATTAACACACACAAGTCTCTACGAGGATATATGTGGAGATAATAAGACCAAAAACAAAGGCTCTGTAGCTCTGTATGAGAAGATTCATGTTCATAAGGCAACACTGGCCAATCCGCCTACTTTGCTAGATTGTGCGATATAAAGATAAACAATTGACACGTGCAACAATTTTTCCACATAACACTAAAGCAAAGCCTTTGAGTTACATAAATGTAGGTAGTAGACGCATGGTACAAATCTGCATTTAGCAGCCGTGACTCCAAACCAGAACATGCATTTGGATTCCACGGATGATGTAATGTCCGAGTGTGTTCCAGGGTACACATCCGTCCCTGATGCCTGTAGATCACCGTGTCCGCCAGCCCTCATTTGGCCCAGCGGTGGACTCCAGTTGACCAAGAAAAGGGGTTGCTGGTTCACCTTCGGACCCATGGCTGCGTATGGGAGTGGGGTTTCGGAGAACTTTGTTACATAATCTCCCTTGTTATATTAGTGAGAGTGAAGCATGATTCTATGTCATTTTTCCTAAAAGTTATTTTATTAACTTCGCATTTTCCGTTTTCTTTCATTCGGCTGGGCCTTTCTAAAAATAACGGCCGCACAATGCTGTTGTGCCGGGTTCACCCTGTGGGGGGCCCCAGCCCTGTTTGTGCTTTTCCTTTTGTTTGTTGCAGTAAAAGCTGCTGGATGCAATATGTTTCCAGGCTTTTTAACAAAGACTATTACCAAACAACCAAAAAAGCATGGCGACACCTTTGTTCTCGCTGCCGAGGTCACGTCTGTTTCATTGTGTTGTGCGTTTAGCACAGAGTTATCACAGTACATACTGTTTTAGGGAAAGGTTCGCTATGAAGTAACAGAGAAATAAATAATCAAGCAATGGTCAAGCAAAACTATTATTCGGGGGCAGGGTAGTCTATTTTAAGGCATTGGAAAGGGTACTGGGTTCCAACATGTATGTGTATGCAGGTGACCCATAGTCATCCCTTTGGAAGATGCCTAACCCTCTACCCTCTTCTCATTAATAATAATAATCATAATAATTAATTGCATTTATATAGCACTTTTCATGGCATTTATATAGTGATTTTCAAGGCATTTATAATGTATCTATAAAAAACGAATGAATTATTGAATTATGAAACGAATTATTCTTTTTGGAAAGAAAAGTAAATTCTAGTAGAGATTTATGTGCCTACAAATTCCGTCACTAGAAGCCTACCTACGTAGGAGACACATACATGAGAGTCTTTTATAGCATGTGTGGGGCCTGCGGTGGGGGGTAAATCTGGAGGATCTTTCTTCTATAAGTAGTAACGTGACGACATGTCCTCCCACGTACCATACTGTGGCTCCATTCCATCAGCCTCACCAGCTTTGTTTGAAATGTATGTGTGGAGTATTTTAGAGGAGTGTCATGATAAAATCCCTTAAAATACCCTGAGCTTTTTATAAAAAAAACATTCTTATATGTTTTGATCTCTGTGACGATCGGGCACCAGACATGCACCCGGGAAGGCCGGGACGCGTTCAAGCGACGCCATTATTATTATGGGATGGCCATTGTCGATCCCATATCACGTGTCAGTCGATACAGTGGTGGTCCTGAACCACAATGAGCACTTGCCACTGTATGGCTAGAATGACAGACATAGACATAGCAATTGAAAAGTGAACTTGATATGGAAATTAAAGATAATAGTCATAAATATTATTTAATGATTGATATTTGAAAATAATGGTGAAACATGGAGCCCATATATATGTTGTGTCCAGAGAGAGAGAGCTTGTTTTGCTTCAGCGTTTTTGTTGTGAGCAGCCCGTCGGTGAGGGATGCGAACAACAAAGACATTTTTATTTTTAAAGGTGCACTGTGTATGATGGCATTTAGCAACTGAATACCCCCCTCACCTCCCCTCGCTCCTCCATTTTGAACAATGTAGTAGAAGCTATGGTGGCCTGTCCTGGCCTGTAAGGTGCCAGTAGATACTTCCAAAATAATCTCATCGTCTACTACAGCATTGAGAAGCCAAGTGTCAAGTGATGAGGTTCCTTGATAGATTTATTAATTGCATTTAGTTATTTAGTCTGTAAAACTATGGGTCAAAGCTTAGAAATAAGATAGCAATTATGATTGATCATTTAAAACGTTTCCTCTCTAGAGCCGTTTGTCCATTCTGGGCTACTGTAGAAACATAGGGTTCATTCTAAGTTAATGAAAACACAACGATTTAATGAGATTATATTAAAACATACTTGAATGAATATTATATTACATTTCTGCCAAGTTGCCACTCAATTCTACACACCACCTTTAAAAAAACAGTGCCCTTCTCTTTCACCCAAGCCACTGTGTGTGTGTGCGTGTGCATGTGTGTGTGGGGGGGATATTTTGCGTGTGGGTGTGTGTTGGTGGGTAGGTGCTTTTGCCTGTCTGTGTGGTTCTGTGTGTGTGTGTGTGTGTGTGTGTGTGTGGGTGAACATATCCGCTGGTCATCTACGTGCTACGTGTGTTTTTACGATGCAATCTATACATGCAGACCTGCTGTCTATGTCTGTGTCTTAAGGTGATCAGGGTATTGACCCAAAGGTGTGTAAATGTTTGTTGTTTTTCACCTTTTGCGACAAAAGGGAGAGGAGGATGGGGTTGGAGGTGGTGGAGTGCAGGGGCTGTGTGGGGATCGGGTTGTGTGTTTGGTGCGGGGGTGTTTATGTGTCACTTGCTGTGTGTGTGTTTGTGTGTCTGTGTGTGTGTGTGGGAGACAGTCAGGGGGAAGCAAATTACCAGACGAAACGCGGTGAAAGCGGCAAGGAGAGCGATTTCAAAAGACTGAAAGTGCTTGGTGCGTTTATAATGACAATGAGAAAAACAACACGTTTCACTCTACCCATCCCCCCACGACGAAGCTGAGTCATCACTTATTAGAGGTAAGAGAGAAGGAGGCACTAATGAATAAATCCAAGGGTGGATTACATTGGGGCCGACCATGTAATACACATGCGCAATGTAGCCTACACTGTCTAGACACCCACGCTGGAGCTAATGGCCAGCACACAAAGCTAGCGGTCACAGGAGCGGTCCCGTGAGGATGGAGGGGTGTGGGGGTCGGACAAAGGTATATTAAACAGGCCTGGTCTTTTTAATCCACTCAATATTAAAATTGCAAATTAGCACAAATGAATTAGCCCCCGCTCCTCTATTGTCCCCTGTCCATTGTTATGTGAATTTATTCTGCTGAGCTACACATTTTAATTTTTGCACTTCTTTTCCACGCTGAAAAACCTTTCTTGCCTGGAAGTTTGTCTTTTTTGTCTTTACTGGAAACATTCTGTGCTTTGATTATTGGACAAACAGACATCTAGTATGGTCTGTAGCTCTACAGATCTACAGACATCTAGTATGGTCTGTAGCTCTATGGATCTACAGACATCTAGAATGGACCGGGAACCATACCTTTACCGTGTCAGGGCATGCCCTATGGACTTCCAGCACCTGCAGCCTCAGATGACAGACTGGATGTTTGGACATCGCCACCGTGCCACCAAAGCCTCGATCTTTGGGCCTGGTCTTGAGGACATTGTGTGGTTGACCCCTGACCTTTCGGCAGCGGACTTGATGGGATTGTGCCCCGCTGGCCTTCCCATCAAAAAGGGGGTGACGCAGCCCCAGCTGTGCTGGAAGGGGGGGAGAAAGCACGTAATGGAAACCTTTCTTGGGACACTGCCATGGTGCCCAGAGGAGGTGATCAAAAATGTTTGGCACAACATGTGCGGAACATTTCACGTGTTCGTACATTCCATAGTCCATGCGTTTCCATTGTTTTTTCCGTGATGCAGTCTGTTATCTCCAAGATGCAGAATCAAGACGCAAATTAAGCGTTCAGCTGAGCTCTCACCGTCCGCTCAAAGCCACCAAAGACTCATGTGATGCACTTTAAGAAATGGCTCAGTTTAGGACCTTTCTTTTTTTAATCATTATTATAATTCGGACCAGCAATTGATGTAGCAGTCATTGGCTGCTTTCTATTCTACCTGTTGTTGGTGCAGTGTCATCGAACCATGAAGCCCTGCTTTGATCAAACGGTCCTGTAACACAATGACATTTACATTTGCATTCAGGGCATTTAGCAGACGCTTTTATCCAAAGTGACTTACAATAAGTAAATTTGTATGAAGGAAGAGAAACAACAATATATATCGCTGTCGGTACAGTAAGGATGTTCATAGAATCCATCCCCAGCCACCTTTCAAGCTTCTTTGATGCCAAAACATATGTTTTCACAGTAGTATTCCTTCAAATTATTATAATGTAACTGTCAAAAAATAACTTAATTAGTAACTGTTTACAGTCAATTAGACTTTCAAACATCTGCACAATTGAATAATTGAATGCACCATTGTTGTTTAAGGACGCGTGTACTGAGCTTGACCGAAGCACGTGGATGTACCGTTTATGCACGTGTGCATTCAAACTACTCACTTTGTTCAGTCTTTCAACAAGTAATTTCTCCGAGTCAGTAGGCACGGTTTCAGTGGTTTGCTATCATCAAGACACATCAGTATTTTCTGAATAAAGGTGAACGTGTGAATGAGTTTCTTTGGATAGTCTAAATACAATACATAGATCAAGCCAAACAACAGTACAAGTGCATCAGCCAGCCTGGGGAGATCACTAACAAGAATTTAATCAGAAATGCTCTCAGGGCTGAAGTGGGCCGCACCAGTACCAGCATTGACAGTGACCACAGTGAGGACAGCCACAGGAGTGTCAGCAACATCTGGATCAACTTCCCGCTGCAAAATACAAACAATCCAATTATGAGGATAATTCCAGAAGCAAGGTTGCAAATCATGCACTGTATGCTCATCTGTGCTCCCCACGCACTTAAAAGGATAGGTTTGTATTTTTCCAAGTCTGTGTGATACAACACTGTGCATGTTGAGAGTTACTGGTGGCTGTAATGATTCCTTCCGTCCATACTGGCTCTGTAATCCCTTCCTAATGTGACTCCACTGTAAGAGATGTAGGACAAAATTCCCAGTCCTCATTCTGTGTAAAAATACATTCTAAAGTTCAGTAGAAGCTATTATGAGGCTTCAGCAGTCTGACTTAGACAAATCTTGTAGGTAAGAGGAAGAGTTACTTAAACAACATTACTCGTTAAGAAAACTTAGTAGTTTCTTGTTCGGTTAACTGAATAAGTGGTTTTGATTGCTGTACCCATAATGTTTATGAGTTAGTAGTACTGTTTGGGTTTACAGTGTGCAGTTGTTGCTTACAGTTAGGCATCTGTCTGAGGCTTAGGAGGAAACAAGTGTATTATCTTGTTCGGCCCTCCCACTGTTGAGAACAGCCTTCTGCTGTCATAATTACTATCCCTACACTATCTGGTTACAGTCTGATCAAACACGTCAAATTCTCTCTGTGTAAATCAGGCCTAAATACTCTTCTTCTGATGTGTGTGTGTGCCTATAATACGTGGGCAAATCCAGCTCGGCTGTGATGAAACATTTACACAGGCAGTGTTGACTACACTGGCTAGCTAAGGTTTTAGAACCAGTCACTATAGGCTCTTTCAGCAATGATCACAGCTTTATGAGGGAGTGCACCAAGCTGGTTTCATCCATTTGTGTTTCATGGGGACCTGTCTGTTTTGCACACCATAGAAGAAGTGGTTCCCAAAATTTTTCGGGCCCCTCAGCCCTTTTTTAAAATCAGAAAATCCCACCACACGTCACTTCAACCCTCTCAGGATCTGCCTGTCAAATCAAAGTCCCAGTGGAACTATGCAAATCGTGCCACATTAGTTAGTTAGTTAGTTCTTTCTTGTGGGTATGAATCAATAGGCTTGTACAGTGCATTTGTATGTATCAGACTTTTACAGCCTTCCTAACAAACCTTTAAAAAATGTGTTCCTATCAACAATCAAGGGTTATCAAATATCTACAGCTTATTAGTCAGCAATCCGTGAGAGGGTGAGAGAGCAAGTGGTGCCCGTTGACACGAACAACAAATACACACCTACGCTGTTAACCTCAACACATTTATACATGAATCATTATATAAGTGAGCAGATTCAGTGTTGCATGGCAGACGGTGCTATGGCTGCAGTACAGTACACGCTCTGTTCCATGTATGGGGCATTCTTATGCTCTCTGCAATCTCTACCATTTGAAAAAACATAGTTTGATAGAGTTTTCTTGGCTTTATTAATTACTATTTTGTAACAATAAGGAACTCGGGATAATCTATCTATTAATAATATATTTTTCTCTGATGTGTTTTAATTCTAGGTAGTTATAATTAGCAGTTTTATATTTACATTATAAGAATCGAAATAGAAACATATCCATGATTATACTGTGTCCTTTCTGTATTATACCGTATAGATTCAGTGGTAGTCAGTAGAGGGCTGGTTGGGATGCTTTTTAAACTTTCTTTCACAGCCTGGAAAGTTACATGATTTCTATGCCAGACGTTGCTTAACGTTGAATGTGTTTGTATTTGGAAGGGAAGAAGAAAATTGCCGTCAAAGGTCTAAATGCATCCAGAAGTTGGACCTTGCACACTGCCAAGGAGAACCGTTTCCGCTCCGCAATTGGAGCAACTGTGTTTTGGCTCGACTTGACCTCTCTTGCACTTCTCCTTTTGCCATTTGTTTGCACACCAGGAATTTGTGTTTTTTGCAGGTAACACTGTACAGCCGGGGAGAGTTTGCCGTCATCGATTCTGCCCTGATGTATCAGGTGGACAGCAGCTGTGGTTGATGTTGTTGTAGCTCAGTGTGCATGGTGGTTTAAAGGTTTACAATTATTATTTCATTTGGGATGCTGCATCATTGTAATATTTGTCATGTCCTTGAGATGAAGGATCTCTAATAGAGCCTTAATACAATACATATTCCATATCCATATCCTCCAACATGGAATAGGGAAAATCCAACCAAATGCATGATATTCCTGCCATTAGATTCATTTAAAATTTTGCCAGCTATGTATTTCTCTATTTACATTCCCTTGGCTAGAAATGTAATCAAGCTATGTTTTGAAGCAAACTCTTTAGACAATGTACAGTGTCTTCTCCAATGCCCTGCAAAACAGTACAGAAGGCCATAAGAGTTAATGCAAAGTATGTATTAGTGACTGTTATCAATGTACTCGAGCATCTCGTCCACCCACTGCCGACCTCAGACTGCATTGTCTGGATGAGCACACCGCCGCTGAGTGCTAACAGCCTGCGGCTAACACGTGGCGCCTCCCCCCCACCCCCCAGAGACTGCAGAGTTTCTCCGTATGCTGAAGTAGTGCCCATGTGGGACTGAAGGAGATCGACGGGCATGGACGGGCGAGAGAGATGGGGAAAAGGGGAGGGGAGAGAGAGAAGGAGAGGGAGAGGAACAGACAAACACAGATATACCCATGGACTGCATAAAAACATGGGTTGTGATCTTGGCCATGTAGGGACGTTTTGAAGCCAGTATGGTAAGTATGGTATGGTCAGTATGGTATAGTATGGTCTGGTGCTAGCCGCTATTTTAAAATGTAAAATTCCCCATAAAATGGTTCTAGACCGACGGGAACTGTTTCAACCCCCAACTCAATGCATTTGCTCTCGGATTGTATTCCAGCTGTGGAGAACACCATAAAAAATTGTCACACTGCTGCAGTCACGAAGAAGGCTTTTTCCTGTCACCAAGGAAACCACTTCTGGTGGGTTTTCTCAACGCATTGTAATGAAGTAACGCGGGTGAAAGTGCAGAATTTCTGCAAAGTAATGCTGCTGCTTTGCGTCCAAGGGGAGCACAGTGACGCCATGTTTTGTTGGCATGGCAACGGAAGGATAGTGTGTTGCCTGTTAGAACACTCATAACAGTCTCTCACCTGGTGAGCATCACACGATAGCTGGTGTTCCCCAAAAAGCCCACGCCAACATGGTCATCTGCAGGCCACACGAGAAAACAGAAAAAATAACAAGGTGGGCCGGTCCCAAATCGGTAGTTCCCGTAGAAACGGTGTTGCCGATGACAACTTTGCATACATTAACCTACCTCCTACTCACGCCAGCTGTCGAGTGGATGGCGCTTCGTTAGATAAGCATGTGTGACTTTTGTTTTAGTCATTGCCTCATGAAGAGCCCATGGCTGAGTCACCCGACAGCATGCTGGGCATCTCTTGGCTCTTGTCTCCATATGTTGGGTCCTCCCTCACCCGTGCACTCACTGACTCACTCACAATCTCACTCTCACTCGCTCACTGATTCATAAAGTCGCACTCACTTATTCACCAAGTCGCTCAGTCACTCACTCACTCATGCACTCGCTTATTAGTTGTTCACTCCTTTAATCACTCATTATTTTGCTACCTCCTTCACTCACTGACTACATCACTCATTAAATCACTGCTCACTCACTGACTTACCTCATGGCTTAGTCTTTCACTCAATCACTCACTCTCACACTCAATTGATTGTCAAAGTGTGTTGCGAATACTTTGTGCGTGTGCTGATCTGTACCAGTTACCACCACAAGGTGTATGTTCATAAAATTATATTCATATATTATGAATATAATGAATATATATATTATATCTCCATGAAGAGCGGCTATGATTGTGAGAATATTAGACCACAGCCTTTATATCAGAAAAGTTTCCCCAACCTCCCAACATACACTGCAACATGAATTATTTAAATTTAAGTATGTTTGAAACACACAAGCTCACTGCTTTGCTGAGGATAAGAGTCTTTAAAGAAGACGTACTGTAGGATACGTGCTCACAGTGACGCACAAGAACATTTGTGACTCAAGCTCCTAAACAAATTTTTCTTAAAATCTTCTCCCTTGACCTCCGCCATTACGGAAGTGCTTGTAAAAAGATGATTCACGTTCCACCCAAGGAGAACCATCTGCTCATAACGATAAAGCCTTACATGACGCATTCGATAACGCGGCGTAACTCAGAGGGCCCTGGCAAATCCTCTGGCCCACTGCTGACATTTACTGCGGAGAGAGGGGAGAGACTGCTGTGACATTAAGCATGTGCAGGCAGACTGCGGTTGTTCTGGGAGTGTGTGCGTGTGCGTGCGTGTGCTTGCCTTTGTAATTGGTTGGGTGGTGAGTGGCAGCAGAAAGCCAGGTGTCTGTTCTAGTATTACAGTAATGTGGTCTGCATCAGGGTCCCAGACACAGGGCTTCCCTGCAGGCCTCACAGTAATCCTAAAGATCTGACAGAGAGCCGGGCTGATTGACTGGGACTCCAGTGGTCTTATTAATATTAATATTATTAAAGTCCCCCTATTAGTGATAGGGGGACTCCTCCTATCACTAATCCCTCTCCCAGTGCTTTCACTCCTGTCTGCTTTTCAGAACTTGAAATACTCTCAGTCAATGACTGAGAGTATTAATCAACCCAATTATCCAACCATTTATCTATCCATCATCTATCCACCCACCAGTCAATTCATTCATTCATTCATTGACCCATCAGTCCATTCATTTGTTAATTTAGTCATTCATACACCCTCTATCTATCCATTCATTCCCCCTATCCGCCCAGCATTTAATTTGTTCATCCATTCTTCCACCCATTAGCCCATTATTTCAACTCAGTCCATCCCTCCATCCAGCACACTGAAGTGTCCTCTTTCTGTAATTATATGGGGAAGTGTTCGGTTCAGTTTATGGTATTAAGGGGTATTTACAAACATTTCTGGTTATGCTTAATGTTCGGGGGGGAAAGGCTGTTCAAATTGCTCCTTAAATGAATCATATGGCACACTTTCATTGCTGCCTGTATTTATTAAGGACCGGTGTAATTTATGGGAATATTCTGTTGCCCTTTGATTTGTTCTTTCAACACACTTAAATGTGTTTTTCTTTCAAAACCTAAATTTGCAAGATAGTTTTCAAAAAGGGAACATGTGTTATAACATGTCAATGAGAGTGAAGAGAATGTTCTGTTCCAGTCAACAGGTACCAGCAGGACCACACACGAAGTGATGCGGTCTATGAATAAGTCTTATCCTTACCTCACTGCTGCTACAAAAATTAAAACCAAAGCGGCTCCTAGATAGTCATATTTAGTCATATTCATATTTGACTTACAAGGAGTTGCATGTAGCAACAGAAAACCTCTATAGGTCCTGTAAACCTCTGTTCTATAGGTCCTGTAAACCTCTGTCCTATAGGTCCTGTAAACCTCTGTCCTATAGGTCCTGTAAACCTCTGTCCTATAGGTCCTGAAAACCTCTGTCCTATAGGTCCTGTAAACCTCTATAGGTCCTGTAAACATCTGTCCTATAGGTCCTGTAAACCTCTATAGGTCCTGTAAACCTCTGTCCTATAGGTCCTGTATACCTCTGTCCTATAGGTCCTGTAAACCTCTGTCCTATA
>JAOPJO010000103.1:7161178-7171461 GCA_027123675.1 Molva macrophthalma
TATATAGGTACAAACAATTCACAGCAAGACAAAAAGGAGAAGTGTACAGTGTATAGTAACTCACACACTGTTTCCCCCTCTCTGACCAGTTGATGGTGCTTGGGATGAGTGGGCGCCCTGGAGCCTGTGTTCCTCCACTTGTGGCCGTGGATTCCGCGAGCGCCTTCGCTCCTGCAAGCAGCCCGAACACGGAGGACAACCATGCCCCGGCCCCAAGAAGCAAACCAAGTACTGCAACATCGCCATCTGCCCAGGTCAGTCCCTATAGGCCTACTCCCGAAGCACAGGAGTATCGTTAGAATCCGCAGGAATGGAGTGATCATATTATAGTCCTTCCGTTAGAAGATTTAGACGGCAGCAGCCCCACAATGAATCAAATTCACCAGGGAGGAAAGTGAACCAGCAACATGCAGTGTGGAACATTGATTCCATGTTTATAAGCTATTTAGCACACAGCAACGTGCACGCCTGCAAAGAAATCTGGGATTATTACATTATGTTTTTAATTACTTTGACAGGGGCTTTTTGTTAATTTGGCCCACTGACTCCCACACACCTGAGTGCCTATTAAACTGCTTAACGACATTCCAACCATTTATGAGCGGCGTTCCCTCACCAGCCTGGAATCACATCTGACTCACCGACTGAACAAATGCTTCTGCGCGTTAGTCAGTGGCACCATACAAACACCGGGTGACTCATGCACTGCTCATGGTCATCCGGCGCCTTTCAGACCTTTTCAGCTGCTATCGCACCACCTACTTGTGTCCTCTGCGCCCGCTCTTTAAATGCATTTTACAGCTCACGTTATTGCAATGTTAGGGGTGTTTTTCTCTTCTCAAAAGTCGGTCCATTATCATGATCGCTTTTGACAGTCAAGGGAAATAGAGGGGGGGTTTTGTAATTAGTTGTTTGCAGGGTTCTTTTCTTCCACCGTTTTAACACCTTTTTATAAATAAGTGGTTAAAGTTTATGTGTATTGTCCCTCTTCAGCTCACTTACTGTCTGGGGTAGATTTAAAGTCTACTTTGTAAAGGGAAGAGTCACTCCACTAAATTGTCCTGACACAACGTCCCTCAGCAGATGGCTCTCTGCACCACCAGATAATTGTGGCGCGGTTGCATCTGCAGGCTTTGAGAATAATTAAGGGTCTTTAATGAAAACCCTTTCTCATTTCACACATAATAGAAAGGCTTTTAAGATTGATTCCCCCCTTAATAGTTCACTTGAAATCATAAAAAAAACATAAAGGTTTTTGTATATGGACTTCACACTTTTATATTCTAGACTAATCTTTTATATTCCGTTTTAAACGGCTCTAATCTTTTAAGAGCTTCCACCTATATGAAATCATTAAATGAAAAGTTTATTTTGAACGCACATAACAAGGTTCAACGTGGTCCCACTGCAATGCATTGTTTTTGTATTCAAATGAATGACGATGTGCAGCCATGCCAAATGCCCTGGTCGTTGGCTAACCCTCCTCTCTGCTTCCCTCTAGTGGACGGATCCTGGAATGAGTGGGCTAACTGGAGCCCGTGTTCCACCACTTGCTCCAATGGAACCATGCAGAGGACCAGAGAGTGCAATGGGCCCTCCTATGGCGGCTCTGAGTGCCACGGAGGCTGGAAGGAGTCGACCAACTGCTTCCTGAAAGATTGCCCTGGTGAGTGAGTCCCCTTGTCCCCCCATTAGCAGCTTTCTGGTGTAAACAGCTTATCAATGGAGCCTCTCAAATGGGACTGGAATGAATGGGCAATGAATCCCAAATCAAAAGTTAGGTTTTCGTGACATGCGTGTGCTGCTGTATTTTTTTGTAGTCGATGGACGCTGGGAGTCGTGGACCACCTGGGGCAGCTGCAGCAAGACGTGCGGTGGTGGGCTTCAGCAGAGACAGAGGATGTGCGAGGGGCCTTTGTTTGGAGGAGAACCATGTCCCGGAGACACGGAGGAGATGAAGCGCTGCAATGAGAGGAGATGTCCAGAGCCCCATGAGATCTGCCCTGAAGAGATGACTGGAGATTTCATATGGAAGAAAACCCCTGCTGGAGACATGTCTGCTGTCACCTGCCCTTCTGATGCCTCAGGTACTTACTCAGTCCATTATGTTCACCCCCAAAGCATGCACTGCACACGATTTGGAAGTGAGAGCTGATCGTTGGTAATTATTCACCATGGCAACAAATTTCAATGTGAATTTCAATCATCAGGCTTGATTCTGCGCCGCTGCACCCTGGACGCTGTGGGTCTGGCCTATTGGGAGAGTCCCACTCACATCAAGTGCATCTCTGAGAACTACAAGACCATTCACACCATGGTAAGTCTCAGACCACCAGGTCTTCCAGGCTTCAGGCACTCCCTGCCTCGATATAATAAAGGATATTATGCGTCTTCAACGGTCTGTTCTCTGTTCTCCGTTCAGGCTCAGGAGTACAGCTCCCAGGTCCAGACAGGACAGGGCATCGATGGCGTCCCAGAAGTGATTTCCCGCCTGAGATCCTCCACCGACCAAGGCGCCACATACAGCGGAGACCTGCTGGCCATCATGGAAATCCTCAGGAACACCACAGAGATGTACAAGGGAACCAGCCTGAGACTGAGCAACGCCGACGTAGAGGTGAGATTAACATGCACATATGTGTGTATATATATATCTTTATCCATCTCTATCCATCGTTGCAACATGATATTTCATGATATTGTGGTAGCTATCCACCATTCTAAAATAAGCCTTTATTAAGCAGTGCTTGGTGGGCTAACACTTGTATTCTCCGTCTTATCATCTGAAGAACTATGTTCAGACCATCAGCAACTTACTGAAGGAGGAACATCGTGACAAATGGGAGGAGGCACAGCTGGTAAGTGATGCTGTGCTTGTGTGTCAGTGTGCCTGTGTGTGCACATATGTATGTGTGCATGTGTGTATCTGTGTGAGGCCAGTGTGAACTGCACTAATGTTCCCTCGTTTGGGTGAAATTTGCTTGTTTGTACGATATTGGGGGAGAAGGACTTTTTCGGGGGTGTATTTCACGAGTTGCCACGAACAGGGTGTAAGTGTGAGAATAGGGGGGTTGTGGGGGTAAAAGTAGGGATGAGTCATGCCGTTCAGCCAATTAGCACCCAGTCTTAGACGAACTACTAAGACTTTGAAACACATCAAAAGGGCCTCCGAATGGGTAAACAACGTGCATGTTTCATAACTCCATACATCCGCAAGAAAGTGTGCTCCTAGTTATAAAGTTGCAATTCCATGAGTCCCTCAATAAACAACAAATACCCTACAATTATATTAAGCTGTACTGTGAAAACCAAGGACAGAATGCTAGGTTAATGCCTCTAAGAAAAAAAAAGAGTCAAAGTGTGAGAGAGAAAGAGAGAGAGAAGGATAGCATCACTACGCCTACTCTGCAATCTGTGCGTCTGTTTTGGCAGCCTTGAGACCAGTATGGTCAGTTGTAAAGGGACAGAGATGGCGCATCATCACACATATGCACACACCTTGTGCCCACACCGCTGCAGTTCTGCGTCAGAGATACGCAATGCCAGACGATCCTCCCCCTTTCCTACCGAACAGGAGGGAGCGGGCATGCAGGGGTAAAGAAAGGACCCTGAGCATCTATTAAACAGTCTGACCATTTATGGGCCTCAGGAAGTAGTCTGGTGTTGCATAGCAGCAGCCAGTGATGTGGGTATTTTATGCGCCTTTAGAGAGGAGTGCTCTAAAAGGAATACCAACTAGATTCTTTTGAAATGACTGAAAAAGAAAAGCCATGCAGGAATTGTGAATTGCATATAACGAATGCGTTGTTCTGTCTTGTGTGTTGCCTAGATGGGTGCCAACATCAAGGAGTTCCTGCGCCTGGTGGAGGACTTTGTGAACATGATTGGCACACAAATGAGCGGCTTTCAGGATATCTATGAAGTCACCGAAAATTTAGGTGAGCCCCCACCCCCCCGGTGAACTCTTCCTTTTGGCCATCAGCAGTAGCAAATCCAGGGAGTACTTGTGAGTGCATCACTCATAATCCTGCGTGAGCAGGAATTTGTCATTTTGACACACAGTGGCAGTCGTACATCACCGCACACAATCACAGTCCTTCTGCCAGTTAACGTGCCAGCCTGGCATCTGATCCCCCAGTGACATTTACAGTGACACACATATGGTGACACCCATTACGTTCAAGCTAAGCAACCTGGTACATCTGGGAGGGAGAAAAAGATATGCCGTTCGTAAGACCTATCCCCTCATCTGTAAGGCACTGAGCCACTGTACTCTAGGATGGGATGTACAGGGCTTACACAACAGAGAGAAGGGACACTCTTACACAACGTGATCGCCTTTAGAAGAAATGAACGAATGACGATACCGCAGCACCACCTAGTGGACAGCGGGGTGAACTTCCACACGATGGTCCATAAATCAAATCGATTTTGTTGTTGTTGACTCACTGATGTGACCCTGTGTTTCTCAACAACAGTTCTGAGCATCCACAAGAGGCCCACCAGCACCGCCACCAACTTCAACTTCCCAGTGAAGGGCTGGAGGGGAATGCTGGACTGGGTCCGCACCTCCGAGGAGAAGATCACCGTGTCGCGCGACGCCCTCTCCATCGACCAATCAGGTGTGGATCCTTATTACTACTGAACCTTAGGTTGTTGTGTATGTGTTCCATTATGTTCCCTGGTCCCTCGGTTGGTTGTCTGTTGTCTTACCTTTCAGAGTAATAGAGTGTTGTTTCTTTTTCTTCTCTCTTTTTTTTGGGTATAGATGGTACCACCGCGTTCTTTACCGGCATTGTCCTCTACAGAAACCTCGGGGCCATTATTTCCCAACAAAGGTATGAATCCCAGAGCTGAAGACAATGCACAGCCACTGCCCCAGTGGTCCTAATATAGATGCCAAATCAACGTGTGTCTATTAAAAAAAAACGCTGTCGTTAACCACACTAAACATCTCAAACCTCCTTGTTTGTCTCTACAGCAACAGCACCCTCCTCAACTCCAAGGTGGTGACCGTGACCGTGAACCCCGCCCCCACCCTCCTCTCCTCCCCCGTCGAGATTGAGTTCCCCCACCTCCACAATGTAAGTCTGAAGTCCAGTCTGGTTTGGTAAATAAATAAATGAAGACATGAGCAGACTAAACAGAGCCAACCTCATTCGTCCTCCAGGCCCTAGAGGGGTGTTAGCTCACCCCAGTGCAGGGGGGGGGGTGACATTTTGAAAGTCTTAGTGGTGCCATTTGCCGAGCCATCGAGACTTTCGCCTCCTGTCAGCTACAACCCACAGACGCAGCGGGAGAAGTTGAATGAATAATTATGGACGAGGTGGGCCTAATTAGGGCGCTTTGAACCAATGACGTGTGTCCGGGTTGTTTCTCCCTCAGAGAGAGCAAGAGTGGGGAGTGTGTGTCAAGCAAAAGGGGGGGGGGGTCGAGAAAGGAGGCAGATTGACTGCTCGCCATAGCTGTTGCATCTCACACATTTCTAAAGAGCAGCCGCTCCAACCGTGCATGGGTTACACGTGTTAACCTCCATGTTTCCTCCGTCGTCGTCTGCTCACACTCTGTATTTTGTCTGCCTCCTCCCTCACAGGGCACCATCAACGAGACTTGCATCTCCTGGGACGAGAGCGAAACGTAAGTATTTTTGGACAGAAATCCTTTTTGTTGTTTGTTGTTTTGGGTTTTTTTTCATGTAAACTGCTCACATACACTGATCCATATCCAATGATGTATCCAAGCAGAGTGCTCCGATCACCAGCCCCATGCTTGGTGTTTCATGTTACCTGCCCTTCCATTACATGACCTCAAGGTCCTTATACACAACCCTCTCCTCCCCCAACCTGGCCCGATACACTCTGTTTACCATCCGTCCACCGTGAGCCTTTCGTATGGGTCGAGGCGCATTTCATTTGAGTTATTTGAGAAAAAGGAGAGCTGTGAGCTAGCCTGACCTGGATCAATACTGGCCATCATATCCAATTTTTTGTCTAACCACAGCCACTTGCCCGACAGAAAAGCCAGCAGACAGGCAAACTCTAAAGCTGTAGAAGTCAGTGGCCAGGAAGCTTAAAGGAGACAAAGAGGATGATAGATATGAATCTAATAGAATTACCTTATGTAGTCTGAGTGAGGGCAGAGTGGGCGCTTCCGGCCAAATTGGATTCATCATTTGGGATGAATGCACAGGGCGTAGGGACAATGGAAATGCTAGAGAGGAGACAGGCCTGGCTGAATGTATAGCGGGTCAGTCACGGCTGACCAACCTCATTCAGATATGTCCGTTTGATAGAGATGTATTTATATGTATGAGTTTAAGCACCTTTCAGTTGTAAGATATATTGGTTTTGGCCTAGCTGGGTAGGTTAAAACTGCAGGCTTATACAACAGCAAGGTCAGTATATCGAAGAAGAAGAAAAAAAATAGAGGTGAGAATTAGAGAAGATGGAGCTTGATGGAAAAACTACTAGCTTCCATTTTAGAGCCTACGCACTGACTCTGATTGGGAATAAACTGGACCTATGCTGCTCTTCACTGGCCTGATGGAAAGCCGAGCAATTAATCAAACCATGAAATGCAGTTTAAAGCTTTAAGGTCATAAACTCTCACTATTCTTAATGGATTCCCTAAAAACTTACACCCCACACTATTTTCGACAGTATGTCAGAAACATTATGATCAAGGATATTTTCTTGACACCTTTAGTCATGAAAAAGGCTTAAAATGTTCTCCCCTATCTGTTTGATTGAAATTATTTGAAATATCAGTGGCAATACACAGCTATTGATTTATAAATCAACATTGTGCATTATCCATCAGTGTATGGACATTGTCATAAACACCACACACCACAGGAACACAATGTCCTCTGTCAACTCTTGTGTGTGTACGTGTTGCCATGTCATCATGCCGTGTTCATTAGAAAGAAATACATTTGTGTTGGGTTACGATTTTGTACAAGCATGTTGACCTATTGAAAAGCACAAAAGGACAACTAATCATGTAAATGTTACCGGCTTGTCATTAAGACTTGTTTTGAATTAATGTCATTCAACCCCAATACATTGAATGAAACACTGTATGTTTCTTATACAAACTTGTACAGTAGCCCAATGGGATTCAATCTAGAAATCGTCCCTTTGTCTTATTTATTGATCCCTTTACTTTATATCGATTTTTTATTATTATTATTATAAATGATAGTATTTGTATGTTCTCGCTTATCATACACGAACACCACCAAGTATCGCATTGGAAAAGAAAGGTGTAAAAAAAGAAAACAGTTTCGGTGGTGTATCAGATGTCGAGGAAATCTTTCCTAACCCGTTGTTGTCTTTCTCTCCTGTGCTCTGTGCAGCTCATCTCTGCTCGGGTCCTGGTCTGCGCGGAGCTGCAGAGCGGTCGTCGTTGATTCATTCAGAACCAAATGCGTGTGTGACAGCCTCTCCACCTTCGCCATTTTATCGCGGATAAACACCGATTTGGTAAGTTTAAGATACATCTTTGACGTTAAACATGTTTTGTATTCTGTTTTGTCTTCGAGCGAAGTTGAATGTGAACGTGTACGTGTTTTTCGGACGATTCGTTAGATTGCGTCCGTTTCCCACCTTTTGTGTTTCTGCAGGTGCAGTTGACCAAATAATTTGCCTAAAGCCTGCTATATTTATGATTCAAATTATTTTGGCGCTTTATTGAGCAACATGTTGAAACAAGATTATGAGAATCATTTTTGCATGTCGTTTAAGAACGACTTTGTTTATCGGTATTTCTATTGAATCGTAGCCTAATATACGTCCGTTCAAAACGTTAACGTTAATCAAAACAGATGAATTATCGGTATGTGTTATAAAATATCGAAATAGCCTAATAACGAAGTTACCTTATGAGACATTTTTCTTCTTCACAATGCCTCACTATTAGACCAAAGCAGTTGATGGGGACGGTGGGGACATGGGGTTATGTGTTGAATGTAGCCTTTAGGCTCATAGGTAAATATAAAGCCCACTCTTTTCCCAATCTTAAGTGTGGACGTGCAGACGGACACCATTTATTAAACACCACATAGGATTATGACCACCTATAAATCGCATGTCGCTGAAGCAATTCCCTGTGTTGTTGCCCTGGTAACGTCTTCTGCTGCGCAAACTCGGTCCGTGTGATTTTTGGTAACTGAGTCGCACCACCGCCTCCTCCTTTTTTATCGTCCCCGGGGGTCTGAGAAAAACACTGTGTCCATCGCTACTGTGCAATTAGGTTATGCTCTGACATAAATTAACCCCGCCAATCAACAGATGGCATCCATTGTCCATATAGTTCATTGATTCGAGTGTCTGTTTATTGTTGTCGTTTTAATAGTGCACACTCGGTTATAACAACTGTTGTGAATGTCCGCAAAGGCTGCATGGTTATTATGTTTGGGGACTTGATGCTGTACAGTGCGCACCCTGTATCAGACGTGCTTAATATACAAAATCTTTAATGTGGTCCCAAGTCTATTGTTCATCAGATGCAGTGGCCCCTGTATTTTATTTTAAAGAGACAAATACCTAGGCTACACCGTCGTTGTGTTGTGCTTCCAACCTCCCGCGACAGTAAGGATGCAGCTGCGCCAATCACTGTCTGCCAGTATCTCTGAATTCCCCATTACCTCAAACCCCTCCCCTCCCGCTCTCCACCGGCCTCTCCTCCCTCCCACCCCTTCAACCGCTGCAGTTCTACACTGAAAATGCCAGAGTGGCAGACCAATGAGAGACAGATGTCTGGTCATGCCTTCACCCCCGCCCCTACCCCACCACCAACACCTTCCAGCACTCCCCCCTCTGCCCCACAGCTCCATCCACCCTTTGATGTGAGCAGTGGACATTTTGATACAGGGGAGAGAGAAAGAGAGAGAGAGAGAGAGAGAGAGAGAGAGAGAGAGAGAGAGAGAGAGCAAGAGAGAGATAGAAAGAGGGAGGGAGAGAGCGAGGTGGAGTAAAGAGAGGGAGGAGAAAAACAGCCAGACACTGCAGTGTTCTAGCTCTCATTCGATATGATCTAATGTTGGTCTCTGCTGCACCAATTGAAACGAGCCCCGCTGGGATTCAGCCTACCTAGTTAATCCAGCCAATGTCCTTGACCAAAATGACCCTGATTAGTGCTTGCTGCACTCTGGGAAATCAATTATCACCACAAATGAAGAGGTGCACCAATTAACTTGTTTCTTGGTGCACTGCTCTTCTCTCTGTATGCATCTCCCTCTGGCTTTCTGTTTTCCTACACGCCTGTCTGAAAAGACAAAAATGACGGAAATCAAGATTCGGTCAAGGGCACTCATAAGACATGTGTTATATTTAGGTCACATGGGCTGTCTCACTTTCACACAGTCAACCCAGATAGAAGGAAGAGATTGCAAAGGAAAAGGCAAACACTATTTGATAGCGAAAGGCAGCGCACCCCATTGATGTCTAGAATCTGCTCCAGAAAGGCATTTCGATCTAGTAGAATCGCTTTTTGAGACACATTCTCAATACTGATATGCAATTCGGCCACCATTGTCTGGACTTGACAAAAGTGGTGTCTTTGCCATGCGAAGCCCAGATGAAACCCACCGACAAACGGCACACATGCCTACTGTCTGTATCTTCGGTGCCATAGGCAATGTCAACCCTATTAACTCTGTGCCACGTGTGTGCAAGCATTACGGGAAAAACGTGCTCACATCTAGAAAATTGTTTCTATGAATCACCAACTCCAAAATAAGATCTGCGACGAGATAACTAGTAATTAGGTTGTTTGTATTCCTGTCTCTTATCTGTGCTGAGTTCTACCCCCATAATCCTATTACATGAAGAAAAAAAAATGTTACCTTTCGGCAAAAACAAATAGCATTTGTTATCCGCATGTAATCAAAGCATTTGTCATTGACGGATTTCTGCATCACGGCCCCCAACCACCCCGATGCTGATGAGGGAGATTAATCAGAGGTGGTCGATAAAGTCAAACTCCCAGCTGCCCCAGAAGCCTAAAGAAACCGATGAAATTGCCTGAGAAACACAGGATGGCGTTCCTCCACTTGACCCAGCCAATAAGTGAGCTGGGGGCTGTGCACAGTCAAGTCAGAGGAGCTGGACAAGGCTTTGTGATGTTGGCTCCTGTTACAAAGAACCCCCCCATACCCCCTTCTCCTCCTCCTCTCCCTCCCTCCCTCCCTTCCTCCTCCTTTAGCTGGCACCAGTGTCCCCATTGGCCCGCTGGGTATAAAAGCGACAGCGGGCAGATCGGGGAGGCGGGGGGCAGGGGGT
>JAOPJO010000103.1:7172421-7183913 GCA_027123675.1 Molva macrophthalma
GGTAGGTTTTGTATCCTGCAAAATGGGCCGCTGCTACCCCTACCCTTATCACCATGCCACATGAAATACTCTACACTCTCTACATGACCATGTGATCGTGGTCACCGATTCACTCGCTCACCCCCCTGTGTTTTTTCTCTGTCTCCTTCTCACTCCAGGTACATTCGCTCTGAGCGCTCGGTCATCCTCATCAACTTCTGCATCTCCATCATCTGCTCCAACGCTCTCATCCTCGTCGGACAGACCCAGGCTCGCAACAAGGTAAGAGGTGGCTCGTTCATTTAGATCTTGTTTAAAGCTCGCTAAAGGCTTTCTGCCATCGGGGACTCCACTGGCACTTTCTCACACTCTCCCTCTCTCTCTCTCCCTCTCTCTGCCTCCTCTTATTCCCTCAGGTGGTCTGCTCTCTGGTCGCCGCTCTCCTCCACTTCTTCTTCCTCTCTTCCTTCTGCTGGGTGCTGACGGAAGCTTGGCAGTCCTACATGGCTGTCACGGGCCGTCTCCGCAACCGCATCATCCGCAAGCGCTTCCTGTGCTTGGGCTGGGGTAAAGCCGGCTTTCTTTGTCTGCTCTTTGTGTGGCTCGGGGCTTTTTTCCCCCTTGTTTTTTTTAAATCCTCTGTTCTATCTCTGTCCTGACCTACCTTTGTGGGTGATTATTCTTCTTTGACACTAAAATGCTCTCTCTCTTGCTTTTTCCCCTCCCTCGTCCCATTTTCTTTCCTTACTGACAGGTCTTCCAGCTCTGGTGGTGGCTGTGTCTGTGGGCTTCACCAAGGCGAAGGGATACGGCACTGTTACTTAGTAAGCATTAAACCCGCCTCTCCTCTCTTTGCTTCTCTGCGTGTCCCTTTGGGCTTTTTTTTCTCCTACAATACAGTCTTCTGGTTTGTTTGTTTCCTGACATTTTTTCTACTTTTCTTTGTGTTCAGCTGCTGGCTTTCTCTGGAAGGGGGTCTGCTCTACTCGTTTGTGGGCCCTGCCGCAGCTGTGGTCCTGGTGTGTGTTTCCTTTGAGCCGTTACAATACACGGGGGGCATGACAAGTGGAAGAAGTTAAACGTGACTTGTTTCGCACATTCCTAATACCCGTCCGTCTCGGCCAACAGGTGAACATGGTCATTGGTATTCTGGTCTTCAACAAGCTGGTGTCCAAGGATGGCATCACCGACGTGAAACTGAAGGAAAGAGCCGGGTAAGTCCTCACTTCGCTCGTTCTGTGCATCAAAAGCCTCCTCAGGGCGTTATATACGTGGGAAGAAATAACGCTCCGTAATCATGGCCTTTTCTTTTGGGGGCCAAAGTTGAGGTCCACAGTGTGCTCATTTGGAGCCCCTCTGTGTGTTCCCTGCAGGGCGTCTCTGTGGAGCTCCTGCGTAGTTCTGCCTCTCCTGGCACTCACCTGGATGTCTGCCGTCCTGGCCATTACCGACCGCCGCTCGGCACTCTTCCAGATTCTCTTTGCCGTTTTCGACTCACTGGAGGGCTTCATCATCGTGATGGTGCACTGCATCCTGCGTAGAGAGGTAGGCTGAGAGAAAAAGATGAATGTGTTCCTTTTCAACCCATTAGGGGGAAGAGAATGGAGTTTGTTTTAGTTAAGTGGAAAGTGTTGTATGATTTGCAGGTTGATGTCATCTGCAGACTGCTTCATTGGGAATTTGTTTCTCTTCAGGTTCAAGAGGCTGTGAAGTGCAGAGTGGTGGACCGTAAGGATGACGGCAACGGAGATTCTGGTAGCTCCCTTCAGAATGGCCACAGCCAACACGTGGTGAGTTTCTATTTTCTTCGGTTCTTTGCCTTTTTAATGTCTTGGGAGCCTTGTGGGCCTCATCCTTATTAGTGTGCGATCATTCATCCCTAACATAACCTTTGTTTCTGTTCTTTCCTCAACAGTCTGATTTCGAGAAGGACGGAGATTCCAGCAGACAAGGTGAGCCTTAATTTGATTCTGGAGTACTGAGACTACTGAGTGCTTTCACATTTACATGATTTCCTTTCATAAAACTTGGGCATTTCAGCGCCTACAGAAATATTTACTATCCTTTCAGCCAATTTTGCAACCTGTTTTCCAAAACCCTCTTTGGTCGTTCGATCCACTCAATCTCTGTTTTCCTTCTGTGATCTGTTTTTCTCGCATAGGGATGACAAGTTCCTCTGAGGAGAAGATAGCCCCGCCCCAGATGCCCCTCCCCATGGGCCCCAACTTCCACACCCTGCCCTCCAACCCCAGCGGCAAGACCCACATGCAGGCCATGCCCGAGTACTCCAGCCACACCCTCACCCTGAAGCGGGAGAAGAGCCGGCTGGCGGGCGGCGTGGACCCCTCCTGCGGCAAGCCCGTGTACGTGTGCGACGGCGAGCTCTTCAAGCAGCTGGACGCCGACCTGGCCCGCGGCCACGTGGACTGCGGCCTCTCGGACGGCAGCAGCGGCGGCGGCGGCAGCGGCGGCGGCTACGTGCTCATGCCCAACACCACGTCCACGCTGAGGACCAAGCCCAAAGAGGACATGTCCAAGTACAGCATCGGCCTGGAGCAGCTGCCCCAGCTGCCGCAGACCCGGCTGGTGCACCTGAGCGGGCCCTTCGCCGAGCCGCAGGCCGCCTTCGGCCTGCACCAGCTGCCCTCCGACCAGGTGAGCGTGTCGTACTCGGAGCGCGACTCGCCCATCCAGAACCTCCACAACATGTCCAGCGAGTCGCACATCACCCACAGCAGCCTGGAGAACACCTTCGAGTCCATGAACTCCATGATGTCCAAGAGCGAGACCATCTCCACGCTGTCCATGAGCTCCCTGGAGGTAAGGACGCGCGCACGCACACTCGGACGAGGAGGCCCTCCTCTCGTTGGTTCTGCCCCGCGTGCCTGCCAGAAATCCTCTCGTTATTATGAGACTAACCAGATTTTCTTTTGCGTCCCCTTCTCTTTGCAGAGGCAGAAATCGCGTTATGCTGAGTTAGATTTCGAGGTAAATATCGTTTTCCCGCTCCTCTTCCCAGTGAATCACAAATCTCATGTTACATGGCCTCAATACATCACAGGGTGGACATGGTATTCATTTGACTGACTGTATTTACTTCTTGTAGAAAATTATGCACACAAAGAAGAGGCACCAGAACATGTTCCAGGATCTCAACAGGAAGTTGCATCATGCTGAGAAAGACAGAGAGTCTCCCGCCTCTGACAGCAAGGTAAACCATCACAATAATGACCTTGTCATATTCATCCTCCAGGGCCTCATTTTAAGTTGTAAGCAGTGCTCAAACAACAAATTATAATAAAGAGGCAGAGGCCATTGTGTAAAAAAAAAAACATTTGAGCAGAAATTACGAACCATCTCATCAAGACAGAAAAAAGACTGTGTCAAAAAAAAACAACAACTGTGGAACTGTAGTTGTTATTGCCTTGAGGTCACATAAAGACCTATTCCCTTCCTTCCTTCCTCCTTACAGTCTGTGAGATGGAGTGTGTCATCAGGAGGCAGTGACAAAACGAACCACAGCGTGAGTGTTTATTTACAACCTCACAATGTAGAATTTAGAAGATAAAACCAAGACACACCATTCAGTATTACACGTGCCTCAAGGAGGGGGATACTTTACCCCACCGAAAAGAACAAAGCACAAAATGAATCCTCCAGTACCATTACCTTAACTCCACCATGAAGTGATCAACTCAGACCATTATACATTCACATTGAAAGAAACAAAGGTCCACTGTCTTGAAATTCATACAAACCTTGGGTGATGATCCAATGGCACCAGTACTCAAAAGGCCCTGTCTTCCCTTCTCCCACAGGACAAACAGCAGGCTCCTCTGGACAGGCCCTGGGACGGCGGAGTCCGGGGCATGCAGCAGCAGTCTCCCCCCGCCTGGGTACGCAAAGACCTGGAGCCCCTGGCCGCGTCGCCCCTGGAGCTCCACTCTGTGGAGTGGGAGAAGGTGGGCACCACCATCCCGCTGGTGGGGCAGGACATCATCGACCTCCAGACGGAGGTCTGAGCGCGAGGAGACAGCACGGGGGGCCTGCGAGCCTCCCTGGTTTCACCTCAGTCGCCCTTGTTTGGTTTTGGAAGGGGAAATGGACGGTTAGTGGATCCCGTATGGATGGAAGAGGGAGCCGGAGAGAGCGGACCAAGGAGGGCGGGGAGTTCAGAAGTGCTTCAGTATGAGTCCAGAATCCATGTCTTCAAACCTCAGCTCGTCACCGCAGGAGGAGTGGAGGTGGTTGTGCGGAGGCCGCTCCACGGAGCGATCTGAAGCCGGTGTCCGGGGGGTGAAGTGGTTGGTGTAGCTGGGTGATGCGTGGTTTCCATAGACCAGGACTGGCTGTGGTTCCAATCACACTCCACTAACGATTTCCCCGTGCCCTTGGCTGGCACAGTCGCTGGTGGTCCTACACGTTTGTGCTTCTCTCTTTGTTGCATTCAACCGACAATGAAAAACTAAAAACAGTGCGTCTTCGTCTCTTCCGGGGGGCTGGAGGAGAACTGACTTAAGCTACTAGGAGTCAAGAAACCTTCCAAAGGGATAGAGAAAGGAAAGGCCAATGTCACGCTCATAATTTTTCTGATAGGCACGAACAGCCATTTTATTTTTAGTTTTTTCCTTGTCCCAGTTTATCGTTTGCTTGTACTGCTCTGCACTTAAAATGGTGTCTACAGAGCCTAATAAGGGACTCTTCTCCGAGAGACACTCTGTAGTGAGAATTTCACACCGTCGCCTGGGATTAAGGTGTAAAGAACGCCGAGCTGGATATCAATCTTCTAGACGTTATTTCCACTTTAATTATTATTATTATTGTTATTATTATTACTAATGTCACAGTTATCATTACTATACTTTTTATTTTCTTGATTTATATATTTTCTCTTCCCCTCATGACTATCAGTCATAGTTTCAGTTCTTGGCACTGTTGTCAACACCATAAAGCTATGAAATTAGATGATTCCCTCATGAACACAGTGAGTACGGCAACGGGACGAACACAACAAGCAGCGATGGTGACGGTGTTTCTGCATCCAGCTTTAGTATACCAAAACGCCAACAACACCACCAGGAAGGGTGCCAACAGACTTTAGACACGGGGAGAGCAATGCATTCTGGGAACTGCTTTGATGCCTGTGATGGCGACACATCTGCTTCGAGCAGTCACAGCATCGGAGAATGCAGGCTCTTCCAGAACTGTCCACGGTGGACCAATGGGGTTGAGTAGGAATTTCACCATTGCCCATTTGTTTCTCAGCCTTGCAGGTATCACAGAGTTTCAAAGGAAGAATAAAGAGGCTCCTGCTGCTGGCGTGACTTCCAGGTCTAGTGCCAGGGCCTCTGAAAAATTCAACACATATTTGTGTTTTTAGCCATCAGTGTAAAAAAAAGTGCAATATGATGGGCGCTTGATGCTCAAGCAGGACGGATTTTAGAATTTTAGGCAGGTTTTTTTTTTTTTTACCAATGTCTAAATAATACATTTTTTTATACCATGTTCCTCCATATTTACACAGCATATAGACGACTTTATGAGACTATCGTATAACAAATGTGTATTAGCAAACTAAATGGAATCTATTTACTAGGGATTCGCTAGCACAAGACTCATATTTTTTGGAGATCTATGTGACAGGTAGATTATTGTACTTGTACTCTGAAAAGCAGACCTTTAGAATGAATAAGCAACATATATTCAAACTGCTTCAGGGTGTTGTTACTACTGTGTAGCGCACTTCATGTACGAACCCCATGTCTTCTGTAACAATGTGTTTTTAATAACCCGTTGTTAGTAACTTGAGAGTATGAACTGCCTGTACCCTGATCATAGAGCAGTTCAAACCTGTTGTTACTTGTACCCAATGCCCATTTGTATCCTCTTCTCGTCTCCAGTTTGTTGACATTTATTTTACTATCTTTCCTCTTGTAAATGTACAGTTTTCAGAGCACAAAATGATGAATGTCATTATTTCTAATAAAAAACACAAATCTATATTAAAACAAAAATTTGTTTATGGTTTTATTGCATGAATTACCTTTAGCATTTTGAGAACACGTTTTCTCAATCTCGAATTCAAGGCGAGGTTCAATAATGTGAAACAATGTACAATGTTTCTTGTCAATGTACTCTAATATCTTGAAGACTCACAGCTCAGCATGAAATTAGACAAATAAAATGGAGATTACTCCTTGAAAGATTAACTATTCGGAACAAAGATAAAATGGATGCTGCATCAGTTCAGGTATTCCTTTCTTGTCACATTTGAGCCTCTAGAGATTTTGTTAAACATAGCATTGCAGATAGTGCCATATTTAACAAATACATCCTTTTTTTAAGTTGAAGGTAAGAGTGGTTTATTTTTAGTATGAGGCAATCAAACTATTAAAGAGAGAAATAGCCTGTGCAGCAAGAAAATACCAAATATCCAGATACAATGAATATGAAAAACAAAAAAATGCGACAAAGGCAAGATTACTATTCTGTATTGTATCTTATTTAGCAGCACACGGTCTCCACGCAGCTGTTCTGATGTTTCTTGCCTCCTCTCTAAAATTAGATTTTCTTGTTCTCACTGAATTTTAATTGTGCTGTATGCTAGCTCAGCTTGAGGGCACGAGGAAGACGAGATTTGCATGATCCTTCTGTTGAGCACTGCTCATTTTCATGAGGTCATATATGGAGCAAATTGGCTGTAGTGAGCATTGAGCTTTAGGCCATGGTTTCCCCTGATCTAATTGAGGGGAAGAATGCAACCAGCTCATGTTGTAACCTAATAATGCCATCTGGGGCTCATGACTTTCATGTGACAGACCCTGCATCGGCACAGGCACATGAACCATTTTGGTTACACGATACAGAACTACGGCATTTGTGTTACGGGGCTTAAGAATAGCATAGAGTAGTATAGGCTACTATAACAAAGGGCTTTATTTTACAAACTGGGCCGGAAATTAGCTTTTGGCCTCACCTCAGAGACAGTAAAACAGAGCACATACACACATACACATACAACGATTACATACAAATGGTTTGTTTGATTGCATCAGGTTTCATTTAACAAAGCGTTAATTAACAGCTGCAGGAGGCCTATCAAATACAATATATATGAACACCATTCATTACTTCCATCCACGGATGTGTTGTCATGTTTGAAAAAAACACAAAGACAGAAATGACATTGTATGTGCCGCTTTGGCCCACGATTTTCTGTTTTGTTCATTTTATTTCATGGTCATCGCTCAGGTCAAAACTCACTGAACTGTGTTCACAAACAGGCAGGCAGAAGGATTGTAGTGGTATACACCACAGTGGGATACACATATGTGTATACACATATAAAGTGTATACTATATACATTAGCCTTTGTATAAATAAACACAGATTGCTACGTTGTACTGATTTCAGATTATGAATATGCATTTACAGGAACTGCATAAACAGCCATGGTACTAAACAAGGAAGACACCAACTAGTCTACTGCTACTAGTTTAAACATCCCTTCAAGGATGTTCAGGGATTGGTCCATCTTTCGGCATCTCTGTGCACTGCACACACCACTGCTTCCTTGCATCTGACTTACATCAGCCAGCCAAAACTAAAAGCAATCAAAATTAACTCAATGATATTCAAGCTTTAGTGAACGCACGCCTGAGTTATCCGTAGGTTTCGTGCACATCTTTAAAGTCGACTGTTATCGTTTAGACATTTGCATTGGTGCGATCCCCCCCTCCCCCACCCGTTGTGAAACTCAGTATCAATTAGCCCCTTGCTGGCAATAACACACTATCCTCTGCCGTGGCTTAATTGAAGGCTGTTGCCATAGGAACGGCAGAAGCTAATCCTCAAGGTGGATGAGTGAGAGAGCGAGCGAGAGAGAGAGCGAGAGCAAGAGAGAGAGAGAGGGATTCAAATTCCCCTTGGGACTGCCACTGGTTGAGAGAGAAGATGAGATGAGACACTACCTGAGGCAATCATGTTATCCCTAATGGCTGTCAGCCTGTAAACCTTAATGTCATGAAATGTGCAAGTGTAAAGAGACTGACGCACACAAAGAAAAAGTAAATACAAATGGACTTTGCTAACCCTCGGCTGAAAAGCATTGTTATGAAGATTAACCTCCATCTACCATTACACATATCCATCCTTCTACCATTAATCCATCCATCCGACCATCCATCCATCCATCAAGCATCCATGTGTTGATAGTGTGGTATCATGAGAGGACTTATTGTTGATAGCAGATGCAGCCCCTCAAGTTGGCTGCGTCAACTACCAATAAAGAGGGCTGCTGCATAAAAGACTACAACAACCAGTAGGTCAACATCAACTCGGCCCAGCTGCAGCTCATGAAGGCTATTTAACAAGGCCCTTGAACATAGTGTTCACTGTGCAGGGAACAGGGAATGAGTGAATAAGAGAGCCAAATCGAACCCAGCTCATGTTACAGCTTGATAACTTTGTTTGAGATGATCCCCAGAGCACTGTGACTTGTCACTGTGGTTTGTTCTACTAGCCATTCAAATTAGAAATACTTGCATAAAAGGGACATTTTTGTTAAATGAATCAACCAACAAGAAGACCAACTCCATTGAATCGTTGCATGGTTTGGTTTATCCCTTCGTCTATTAACCTCTACTAAACTTACTCACCAATGCAATTGAAAAAAAACATCCCAAAACATGTAATAAACACCAAAGATATGTATCTAAACTAACTTAGGCTGACTCAGACACACATTGCATGTTTTGGCTCCCAAGAATAGAGTTGCTGGAGAATATCAATGCATATTTAAAGCCATCCCAGACCGCTCATTGATTCAGCACATTGGGGAGGCAAGCTGAAGGAGCAAGCTCTCCTAGGGTTTCAGTGATGAGCACTAATTGGCCTTCAGGCGACTAGTTTGTACATACATGCCTATACGTGTTCTCTTTATCATGCTTTACCCACACACACTCCATTTGTATTTACTTTTTCTTTGTGTGCGTCAGTCTCTTTACACTTGCACATTTCATGACATTAAGGTTTACAGGCTGACAGCCATTAGGGATAACATGACTGCCTCAGGAAGTGTCTCATCTCGTCTTCTCTCTCAACCAGTGGCAGTCCCAAGGGGAATTTGAATGCCTCTCTCTCCATTCTCTCTCTCTCTCTCTCTCTCTCTCTCTCTCTCTGGCTCTATTTTTCTGTCATACACATACTCCTTATATTCCACTCTCTCCTTTTCTCCTGATTACATAGAATAAAATAAAATATTGAAGCACTCTTATATATTTCTTCGTCTGATTGTTCTGCAGACCGAGGGCGGACAGGAGAGCTAGTGTTCCACCTGTGAGCCATTTCCTCTGCCACCAGGTGGATTGTCAGAGGTAATGACCACCCATGGAATGCTACGGGTATTTATGTGAATGGGGACATGAACTAAATCAGAACAATTGAAGAACTGTAGTTATAATGGATGATTATGGAACACATTGGGAAATACTGCCTGTATAATTTGTGAAAAAGCAATCCTTCAATGTTAATGCTTTGCCATATCATATTCATATGTATTTTTTGATCTGTAAATAAAATATAATTTAAGATAACCCCTTGAGATGTTGTTTTTCAGAGGGGTCCAATTCATTTCATAACTGAAGCCTAGATGGCCTATAATGGAAATTCACATCTTAAAACTTGCAAATTAAGCCGTGTATTAGATATTTGTTGTTTTGTATAGGCAGTTGTCTTTTCTCCCACTGCAATATCAAGGGTAAACATTCCCCTTTAGCTATGAGTGAACATTGCCTCTGAATCAATAATGTCTATGGCTAACCTGAAATGGACAAGACACAAAGAATCCAGTTCTTTTTTACAGGCCTGGCGGTCTCCATGGCAACAGTGACAACATCCAACAAGGTTATGAAGGCCAATTGCAGGGATGGGTTTCTGCAGTAGCAGACAAAAGCCTCATAATATGACAAGATGTGCTGGGCTGCTGTTGCATGTTGAGTTTAATCACAAAACATCGGCTTAAATAAGCCAGTCTCTCGCTTTGCCCACTAGATCATTCTTCATTCTCTGGTATTAATATGTAATATTACAACACTTTATTTTCAACGGTTGTTCATCCAATATGGTATGCCAGACAGGGAGAGTGGGAAAGGACAAATATACATTGTAAATAAATCCATATTTATACAACAACATTAATCATAATAATGATAATAATAATACTTTTGTACTGATATTATTTATGCAGGGTGCAGGTCCTTTGTAATATAATACCATGCATGATGATTATCAAGCATTACCAAAGTCTGCATGATTTCATTTTGTAATGCACCAAAAAGACTATTGTAGGCTGGCAAGTGCATACAATCTTATGAACTAGCTATGAACGAGCATCATCGAGCTTAAACGACATCTTGCCCATTTTCATAAGCTCTGCGTGACCTTACTTTGTCTTTGCTCAGGTTGGTGCTGCTGTTGCCAGGATACTAATTCCTATGGCAACACTTGAGCACAGCGAGGGAAGCAACACTGAAAAATGCAGGTAAGTGGCGGGTCTGATCCTCGTGGACCGGAAGTCCATACACCACACAACTGCACAAAGCCTCACAGACAAATGAACACACGTGCAGGGAACAAATGCATGAGGGTCTATTGATACTGTTATGTTACCTTGCAGGTTTTTATGTAATTATTATACATTAGCAAGCAGTGTTCTGCTATGCAAAATGAAGGCAGATTAATCACAATATAATAATAGATAATAGATGTAATTCAACTACCTGGATCACCTCCCTGGTGTATTATTTTTTTAATGAGCATACATTACGTTTGCTGTATATTGAAACATCCCATCTTTTATAAAGGTTTTTGTCCGTTATAAAGAAAGAAATGTTGTTTTCATGGGGAAGTGGACTGTATTCCAATGTTGAATATGGCAGAGATGGCTTATGTTTGTATGAGAACATACTGCCACCATTTGTTGAAAGATTGGCACTGCTTCGACAATGCATTCAATGCAAGTGGAAGCATGAGTTGGCCCTTTCAGCCTCTTGAGAGAGTATAAAGAAATATAATCTCTGAGAAACTTCCGGAACCTGCTTTGTTCAAATATTGAGTGAATTGGAGAAAAAGAAAGAGGCCTTCCTCATATATAAAAATACCGTAACTCTAGAGAAGGTTAATATTAATGCTTTATTTTCTTTCGTACAATGACGCTGTTCCACTTGCAAGGCCATCCACACCGTCATGGCCATGGTTAAAAAAATACAACGCATGGTTTAGTTTTGGTCTCTTCCGGCATAAAGGGTGCACCACTGTTAACACAGCACCATGCTAGTTGGCCATCCCCTCTGCTGAGTCCCAACAATGACAGAGAGAGAGACCTGAATAGACAGAGCTCTGTCATTCACTAGTGGGTCTCCTGTATGACTCCCACTACCTCTCACTGTGTGTGTGTGTGTGTGTGTGTGTGTGTGTGTGTGTGTGTGTGTGTGTGTGTGTGTGTGTGTGTGTGT
>JAOPJO010000103.1:7184013-7203179 GCA_027123675.1 Molva macrophthalma
GTGTGAGTGTGTGTGTGTGTGTGTGTGTGTGTGTGTGTGTGTGTGTGTGTGTGTGTGTGTGTGCGTGTGTGTGTGTGATCCAGCACTTGAAAGATTAGTGGTCACTGATTCATCAGATAGGAACCGGCAACCTGCGGTTATAACCACATAAATGTTTGCACTGTGCAGAATAAATGTTAAAACCTCAGCATGTACAAGAGACACCCAAATTGCCTTCCGCATGAAATGGCAAGGGACACCTACATATAATGAAACCATTATATAAAACACGATACAAAAAAAATAGATAGGCCTACATGAGTGGGTTTATTTGGGAGATAAGTATATGGCTACTATCTAGCTCTCGGAATTGTCTGATATTCATTATCAGAATGCATGTTTTCAGTGTAGCACGAAGTCCTTTCTAATGCGTTGCACCATTAGATCAACGCATTAGCACCACTACAGCGATCTGCAACGTGGAAGCTGCACCCACCCACTAGTCGGGGTTGCAACTGATATTGCTGCCACTAGATGGCATCGCAAACAAACTCACCAGAAGTTCAGCATCATCAGTAGAACCATCAACGGCATTGATTTTGCAATATAAAAGCACGGGGCATTTTGGCTTCATACGGTCCTATCAGTTTGTTCGAGTATAAAACATGTTCAAATATGAACAATAATGCATAGGCAAACAATATTAATATTTATTTATCAAGAGTTATTTTTCGTAAACGTTAATGGTAGGCCTGTTGGTAATAGACTATGAAGATTTGCAAGTTAGACGGATTAAACCAAAAATTAAAATGTAACAATTTCATCAATGCAAAGCTTACAACTTATGTTTATAAAAGCAAATCAATTTCTATATGACTATATGCCTAAATTATATACACAAACCTTCCCCACAAACTAACCCCACACAGAACGATTCTGCTTGTTTATTTAATATGATTAGCAAAGTTTATTTACATTTGTGTTTACTTGTTTTATCTTGTCAGGTGTTTATTTACATTTGTTCGTTTGTTTATTTTTTTTTAACTCATTCAGCTTTTATTTTGAAAGGATCATAGCGGATATGCATATTTCATTATGTACCTTGCTGTTTACGTCGACTAAAAAGTAACGCACCCTGACTACCAAAAATAATTTCCGCATCGGGTGTGCTGAAAGGTCTGTTTGCTTTTGGAACTGAAACAATTCAATTGATAATGGCTAGATTGGTACTTAGGTCCAATTTTAGGGGCTACTTGTCCAGTCAGATTAGGATGGCGTCTGACCAGGTAAATTGGAAAACATTTTTTAAATGCTTTCTTTAATGCAGTCTTTATTATGCTCATTGCATCCGTGCATTTATGACAACGCATAGTGAATGTGTGCAATGTGTGGGTACATATGTTAATAGTGTAAAGTTGATAAGTAAAACGCATATGTTCCCTCAACAGAACTTGACGTTCTTCTGGCTTGGTGGTGTCCCACCCCGACTCACAGATGTTTTGATATGAGTCAGATACTGCATACCATCAACACGTGATTTTCTTCACAGCTTGGGGAACTAGGTAAAGGAGCAGGGAAGGGAGGAGGCGGGGGAGGCGCTGTGAGAGAGGCCGGAGGAGCATTAGGAAAGCGACAAGCCGCAGATGAGGAACGCTATTTTAGGTAGAATGCCTCGGTTATATTTAATCTATTCGTATCACTTATATTGTTAACTCGCCTGGACCTGACAGACACGCATGTTATGATTACGTTCTGGTTGGTCCTCAATTTTTTTATTGTCATCCATTTGTGCTGTTTTCAACAACTTTAGGCAAAAGGAGAAGGAGCAGTTGGCACTCTTGAGGAAGCATCACGAAGAAGAAATTGATCACCACAAGAAAGAGATTGAGCGCCTACGACGTGAAATCGAGCGCCATAACGGAAAAATAAGAAAGCTAAAACATGATGACTGAGTTTTCTGAGTCCGAATTATCATTCACCTTACGACCTTAAAACATTTCTGATTCGATAATAGTCATAATCATTATTATATGAACACTCCGTATTGTATGTAATATGAATCAAAATAAAGCTCTTAATTTGTATCTATTGTGTTTCCAATGTCATGCTGCCATTTGGCAAATTTATGTTGAAGTGCATTGTTCATGTCTCTTCACCGTTTGAATATTTGTATATTTTTGTGTAGCCTACTACATTCTTCGGGTCGAAGTAAAAAATATGTAGAAAACAAAATATTTGCATACGCCTAATGTAGTCACGTGATAATTCGTCTTTCAGTGTATCACAACGAACCCCTAGTCTTCCTCCGAATCTCGCGATGATCGCCGAGTGGTGGCGATGATCGCCGAGTGGTGGCGTTGTTCGAGCGACGACGGGGCTGTCTGGAAATCTGTCTCGTGGGCAGACCCACACGTATTATTGATATTACAGATTTGATAACATCTCACGCATCAAGAATTTCATATTAAATTCCACGGTGGTATTCATTTTCTATAAGATATAGGTAAGTTCGCCTAACTATTGGTTTGCGCGATGCGTGCTTATTTGAATTGTGAGGTGTTTTTCTGCACGACTAGGCCTCCGCTGTAGCCTTACTGACAAGCTAGCAAGCTAATGATGTTTGTGTTAGTCTTTGAATTAGATGGAAAACGAACACGTTATTAATTTACGAAAGACTTTCGCGATGTCATTGTGCAGTGTTAAATGTATTCCTCGTGGGCGTATTAAGACTAGAATATGAATGCATTCAACAATATTAAGTTTGCTAGTAACCTGCATGCAAAGGGGGCGGGACAGTGCCTGTTGGTTGGTATATTCACATCTAAGTCTGCTGTGACATAGCCTCATTTAATGACGGGAAAAGTAAATATGCATACCGTTGTCCGTTTGTATGTCCAATTTTTATTTTATTTTATACTGGTCAAGGCGTCATTCGTATTGTGTATATGTATTGCATGCTCGGCATCAAGAGCCAAACACGTCTCGAACTATGACAACTTTGTACATTATGCGCACAACCCTGTTTTTGTTTTTAGAATGGCTACTGCTGAGGTGAACGGCAGTTCTGCCCTAGCAAAGGAGGAGGATGAACCAATGGACGTGTCAACCACGCACACGGAGAATTACCAGACGTTACTTGACGCCGGGCTCCCTCAGAAAGTTGCGGAAAGCCTGGATAACATTTTCCAGACAGGTGGACTGTTACTTCTGAACTTTATCCCATCACAGTCTCATTTACATTGTCGTGCTTACCATGCATATGTGATAAAGGACAATACAATGGAAGATGCATTGAGTATTGATGACTATGACTTGTAATGGCAGGCTTGGTGGCGTACGAGGACCTGGATGAACGGGCGATCGACGCGTTGCGGGAGTTCAATGAGGAAGGGGCCCTGACGGTGCTGCTGCAGTTCAAAGAGAGCGACTTGTCCCATGTTCAGGTTGGTGCCTATAATTCGTCAATGGGGAGGGCGGGGGTGCTTTCTGATGCATTTTCAGTATTGGTGCATATAATAATGGAGGGAAACCCCCCAAATCTTTCCACAGAACAAAAGTGCTTTCCTCTGTGGTGTCATGAAGACGTATAGGCAGAGGGAAAAGCAAGGAAGCAAAGTACAAGAATCCACCAAGGGCCCCGACGAGACCAAAATCAAGGTAAACCCACAAAGTGTTCAGGTCCAGGCTTAGTCTGGAACTAGGCCGGTAGCTCTGTATTCCAGCCTTATAAACATGTCACTGTTGACTCATCATTGAACACGTGTTATGTTATGTTATCGTTTGTGTTTTTAGGCTCTGCTGGATCGAACTGGATACACCTTGGATGTGACCACGGGGCAAAGGAAATACGGGGGGCCCCCACCGCCCCAAGTCTTCACGGGGTGCCAGCCCGGTGTTGGCACGGAGGTAAACGACCGGTGACATGTCTTGTCATTCGCCTTAGGAAGCAGAGCTTCCAGAGGACTTGTATGAGGATGCTAATCGCTACGACCGTACTGCTCATGTTCCTTCAGGTGTTTGTGGGCAAGATCCCAAGAGACCTGTATGAGGACGAGCTGGTGCCCCTCTTTGAGACGGCTGGGCCCATCTGGGACCTCAGGTTAATGATGGACCCTCTGTCGGGCCAGAACCGCGGCTACGCCTTCATCACCTACTGCAACAAGGATGACGCCCAGGAGGCTGTGAAACTTGTGAGTAGCCGATCCAACCGAAACGGATATAGGCAAGGTACCAAGATTGTTATGGAAATACTACCGGATTTCAGTTGGTTGACTTCTCGTTGTTAAAATGTAAATAATGTAACAAAATCTATTTTGAAAACCTGTGCAGAATCACAGACAAAATGTTTTAAACTCCCATTCGAACCCCTTTTTTTCAACAGTTTTTTCCAACTCGTTACACATTTTTTGCAGAACAACAATGAATGAACTTTGACCTCTGTTCCTCTCCAGTGTGATAACTATGAGATCCGGCCTGGGAAGTACTTGGGAGTGTGCATATCTGTCGCAAACAATCGGCTGTTTGTCGGATCCATTCCAAAGAACAAGACGAGAGAGAGCATATTGGAGGACTTTGGCAAAGTCACAGGTTGGTCTTCTGATGTAATGTCTAAAAAAAAAAAAAAAACTATCCAGAATTATTTGGAATTTCAAGCAAAGTAATGTGGATTTGTACTGCTTCAAACACCACCAGTGGAACCCATCTCCCTCATCTTGTTTCTGCCTGCAGAGGGTCTCCAGGAGGTCATCTTGTACCACCAGCCGGACGACAAGAAGAAGAACCGCGGCTTCTGCTTCCTGGAGTACGAGGACCACAAGTCTGCCGCGCAGGCCCGCCGCCGCCTCATGAGCGGCAAGGTGAAGGTGTGGGGGAACCCCGTCACCGTGGAGTGGGCCGACCCCGTGGCCGAGCCTGACCCGGAGGTCATGGCCAAGGTGAGCAGCTCGCTCTCTCTTTGTTTTTGTTTCTTCATACAAGACATCCGCTGGTGGGCAACAGGTGTCGTAATAGATGGGCCTAACGGTAGCATAACCGTGGCTGTTTTGTCAAATGATGTCTGAGTGTGTGTGTGTGTTGTGTGTATGTGTATAGGTGAAGGT
The DNA here is from genome assembly GCA_027123675.1 of Molva macrophthalma. Taxonomy (NCBI): domain Eukaryota; kingdom Metazoa; phylum Chordata; class Actinopteri; order Gadiformes; family Lotidae; genus Molva; species Molva macrophthalma. The sequence continues at coordinate 7,189,092 of JAOPJO010000103.1, forward strand.
GCTGTTTGTGAGGAAACTGGCCACGCCAGTCACTGAGGAGCTCCTGGAGAAGACCTTCTCTCAGTTCGGCAAGCTGGAGCGTGTGAAGAAACTCAAAGACTACGCATTCGTCCACTTTGAGGAGCGGGACTCAGCGGTCAAGGTGGGTCACCCGCGGTACATCGAAACACATGACTGCACATTCAAACGGCAATTCTCCACTCGTGTGTTTTTTTGGGGGGCTCATTTCTGCAATGGTTGTTTCCGCTAGGCGATGGAGGAGATGAATGGGAAGGAGCTGGGCGGAGAGGAGATTGAGATAGTCCTGGCCAAACCCCCAGACAAGAAGAGGAAGGAGAGGCAGGCGGCCCGCCAGACCACCAGGAACACAGGGTAACTCAACCTTTTGTGTGATCACTTCAGAGAGTGTGGCTCTGTTATCAGCATTTTATTGATACTTTTTTATTTGTATTTTTTATTTGTATTTTTTTTTATTTCTGCTTGAAGGGTATGTTCATTTCTTATAAACAGATTGGAAATTTGAGTTATATAAATATTTACACAAAGAACAGGCCCTTGACTGATGCTGTTGCCCACAGCGTCAGTGGAGTAAGGAATTCACCATTAGTCTGGTGAGGAGCTATCCCATTTCATCAAGTTTAAATAAGGACATGGTAAAATCCGGGTTTTTCTCTCTCTCTCTCTCTCTCTCTCTCTCTCTCTCTCTCTCTCTGTCTCTGTCTCTGTCTCTCTCTCTCTCTCTCTGTCTCCCACCCCCAACCCGTTCCTTTCTCTGCAGGTATGACGACTACTACTACTACCCACCGCCCCGCATGCCCCCCCCGGGCCGGGGCCGGGGCCGCGGCGGCCGAGGGGGCTACGCCTACCCGCCCGACTACTACGGCTACGAAGACTACTACGACGACTACTACGGGGGCTACGATTACCACGACTACCGCGGCGGCTACGAGGACCCCTACTACGGCTACGACGACATGTACAGCATGAGGGGCCGCGGATCGCGTCCCGGCCGGGCGGGGCCACCTCCGCCCAGGGCCAGGGGGGCCCCTCCCACGCGTGGCCGGGGGGGCTACGCCCAGCGGGGGCCGCCCATCGGAGGGCCCCGGGGTGGCAGAGGAGGCCGCGGGGCCCCCTTCCAGCCGCAGAGGGGCCGCGGCCCCCGTGGCGCCAGGGGCAACCGCGGCGGTAACGTCGGCGGGAAGAGGAAGGCGGACGTGTTCAACCAGCCCGACTCCAAGCGCCGGCAGACCAACAACCAGCAGAACTGGGGGTCCCAGCCCATCGCCCAGCAGCCCCTGCAGCAGGGTGCCGACTATTCCGGTAACTATGGTTACAGTAATGACACCCTGGAGTTTTCACAGGATTCCTATGGGCAGCAGTGGAAGTAGACGCACCAACAGGTATTTGTCAGAGTAAGTGACAAACAAACAAACAAACAAAACAAAAAAAGAAAAAGAACAAAAAGGAAAAAAAAAAATCAGGAGATTGGGCCCCAATTTTTTTGATTGACTTTTTATTCTTCGTTCCTCATCGAAAAAGAAACAAATATATAAATATATATTATCCCTGAAAAATGGACGGATCCCAGAATTGGCTCCACTTGATTGGCTGGAAAGCATTTTGGCTGAAGAAGTGAGCGTAACCGTTTTGCTGAATCCTTTCTTACTCCTTGCGGTTACATTTGGGACATGTGTTTAAAAAAAAAAAATTACCTGAGCTAAACACTTTTACTGTTTGTTCCTCATTCTTTTAAAGCCAACAATGAACACTACAAAAAGACAAACAAAAATAAAAAAAATACAAACACGGACGTTCATTTTACAAAAGTCTGAAGGGACATTAAATCATCGTATATTGCCTTGCAGGAAGTATGTGTCCACGCTCCTTCCCTGTCCTCCCCTTCTTGTACCCCATCTATTCGTGGTTTCATAGTGGCTTAGGGACTTGCTTGTAAATAAATGCATATGGTTAGCGCTTGATATTTTTTGTTTTGTTTTTGCTGTGGTGGAGAAAAGAATCCACGGGAAGAGAGGAGGAATCAAAAGTTTTGTAATGTGTATGCGTAGCATTTCTAGAGGTAGACCACATGTGTTTTTTAAACTGATACAACTTCCTATGTATTCTTTGAATTTGCCCGATTATAGGATTTTGGTTTGGCTTACCTTAAGAGCCATAGCAGTTTGTTCTTTGATGTTCTTTGTATTTATAACTTCTACGTTTTGTTCAGTTTCAATAAAACTCAGTTGAGTATCAGTCAATTGTCAAAGATACCTCAAATTGAATGGAGTCATTCAGTATTTGATTTGAATTTCTACCTCAATTCTCACATTTTGATGGAGATTTTCTAGTAAACAATGCTTCAAAGTTCAAACAAAGACTCGCTAAAATTAAACAATCTGGACGTGAAAACGTTGGGTGGTGGCTGGGTGAGATGTTGATTAAAAAAACAGGATTTTAACCCTTTATTGTCCTCTGCATGCCACTTGAAGCTGCCTCTACTCCCTCTACACACACCTAATCCATGTAGCCTACATTCCAGGTACATCCAGATTAAAGAGTTCGGTCACATTGGATTTCCATTGATTCCAGTTAAACACAAGCTTTGACCGCTGAACGGATCCCCAGTGAAGCTCCAAAATCGTCACCAAACCACTGAAGAACCATATTTTACAATTATTTGCCATATAAAAAAGTCCTTATCTTTCCTCTTGAAAGGCACTAATACAAGGGGGTTAGAATTCTCAATTCTCTACGCCATTAAAGATGTATTTTTTTTGTTTTGTTTTTTCAAAAAAGGGTTAAAATTCTTCTGTTTATATCTGTGCTCATGAGGCTTAGCAGTTGCTCATCTAACCCTGTCCCCCCACCCCATCCCCACCCCCACCCCTATAGCATAGCGCTTGTAGCATCTGCCTCTTGGTACATTGATATCCCTGTGTGCTTTGTTTGATGTCTCTGTCCTCTTATTCCAACCTGCGCAGGTGGAGGATCATTGAGAGTGCGGCACGGCTAGCGTGAGGAACTCCCCTGAGCGGTACTCGAGGGTGAGCTCGCCTTGCACAGAGTACCTTCTCCTCACCCGCTGCTTACTCTTTAATCACTGGCCATGAACAAAGAAACAACTAGCAGACGCCGTGTTCCTCTACTAACGATTTAGTGTCTAGCTCTGTTCATCAATTTCGGTTGGATCTGACGACTGAGTGCGGACGGGCAGGGATTTGGTTAGGGCCGTGAAACCTTAGCAATAATTTTTTGGAGAACTGCCCTAGTCACCCAGTTTACAAAGGAGCAAAACATCCTTGCCCTGTTTTCACCACTAGGTGTAGCACTGGGACACACAGTGCAGCAAAGACAGTCCCGTTCCGTGATCCCAGTGATGCCATAGTTATAGAGATGGATACTCTATTGTATGTTGGATTGTGAATAATTTAACAGATTTTAAATGATGCCGTTTGTAGTGGGGTTGATTCATTCAGTCTTGCGTAAGATGTCAGATGTGCCTCGAAATATGTTTTTGAATCTGTAAAGCCACAAGATGGCACTAGGTAGTCGGTAGGTAAAATAAGGGGTGTGTCTGTGTGAGAGAATGAGGTGCTGTGTGGATGTATGTATGTCGTGACTCCTGTGAAAAGCCTGGCATTAAGTAAAGTGGAAGTATGAAGCCTCACATGCCATTACAAGTACCAAACTAGGACGTTTTTCTGTCAAAAGTATTTCAATTAGATTTGTGTCTTTATATGTTGCCTCTTGTTACCAGACAGTATGGACGCTGCCCTAGATCCATGTGAATGACTCAGAGAATTCACAAGAGTGGAACAAATGAACTGGTAAGGTATTTGTTATCTGAGCTTTAACATGTGAAATTGTCCATTGTTTTTGTCTAATGTTTTTAAATCTAACTACGGATATAAAAATATTAAATCTAGTTATTTTAAGCAATATTCCTCATCAGGCCTTACACAATACAATTAAAATGACTGTCCCAAGATGGGTTGAATGAATCACTCACTGTGCCCTCTGCTTTCAGGATGAACAGCTTGAGTACGGATGACTTGTGACCCGGGAGACCTATGAGTGCAATATGAACACAGGGTCCCAGAAGTCCATGAGTCCCTGTAGGCGGTTGGGGTACTTAGCAGTGTTCAGGCACTGTGTTTGCAGTGTTCCAACACAAGAAATGGTGAGTGATTTACTTTTCCAAAGGGATTTAATGGGGATTATCTGCGTCTTAATTTCCAAATGAAAATGTAGTACAAAATGCAACAGTAATATTCATGCAAAAAAAATAAATAATAATAATGCAGGAATTTATTCAACACATGCTATACACACACGGAATTACGGAAAATAAAAACCTTGACCTAATTTATTCGACACCTGTTGCTTGCGTAGACGGAGGTCATGTCCTCCTGGCTGCAGTGACCAGCGGAGGGCAGCAGGGACCATCATGGGCCTGGACCGGAGGCTGCATGTGACGGGGAGGAGGAGGCCTTGATACTCCCACACCAGAACACACACCCTGTACGCTGATTGGAAGGATTTAGAAAAAGGACAACGTCTGCAGAAAACGTTGTAGGCTGGGTGTAATATTAGCTATTCCTCGAAGCTAAACAAATAAAGCAACAAGGAGCTTGATAATTGTGCAGTAAGGGTGTTCTCTTGGAGTATTTCCATTCATTTTGATACACAAACAACGTTTGAGATGTCGTGGTTGTGTTTTATGGGCCACATAAGATATTTGTTTTAGTTAAGGGTTAGGCGCAATAACCACATATTTTAATATCAAGTGCCAAATGTAATCATTTTTTAATATGACGTTTTAACTATGACGTTACTATTTTTAGAAAGACAATAAAAAAATGGTTGGAGGTGGAGCACACACACATCACACCTTTTTTAAATCCTATTTCTGACCGCAGGGATAACGTACATGGTTTTGGACGTTACAGAATCCTGACATTGCTGCTTTCCTACACATTTTATGGAATAAAATAAACACGTTTTTTATGCACAGAGTCTGCTGCACACCAGAAAACGATTTGCAATTGATGGAAGTGATTTGATTCATTGTCCCCTGGGCTACGGTTCTTTGGGGGCCCTAAGCCTTAAAACCCACAATAAATCTGACCAACCAACTAAAGCCCAGAGCGATTCTGCGTCTCAAAAATATCCCCCTTTTTTTTACCGACAACTGTGTTGACTAATGTTCATTTATTTCCGTAATTTTCCCCAAATGTTCACTAAATCACATCAAAAAGCAGAATCAAATGTCATGTTGGGTCACACAAAATAATCTGAAACCCGAGTGCGTGACACTGTTGTAATAGATGCATATTTACGTTTTCTCGTAGTAGCCTTGTTTTATATGCTTTGACCTATTTGCTATCTAATCCAATGCTTGTAACGCAAGGAAAAACTTACTTTGAGGGAACCGGAAATGTTTGTTCAACTGGCCCCACCCACATGTGAAAAACTATTAATGCTGATATTTGTATAACATAAATCGAGAAAAACGAACCATTTCTTTATATTTTCCATTCTAGCTAGAAAGGGTATATTGTACACGGAACCTTCTGCTTCCAAATATTTAAAGAAGAAACTTAGCCAGTCACGTGACACCCTTCTACGTCATATGTAAACCCGGGACAAGATGGCGGCCGCCGGAGGAGAGCCCTCAGCTCCGAGCTCCTCGGATGATTTATTTCAAAACTTTTACACAGAGGTGATAAAACATTCTAAATAAATGTAACCGTTACCATAATTTTGATTAAGTACTTAAGATTACGTCTGACATTTGACGCGGTTTTAAATGCTTTGCTTGTAAAGCATTTCAGCCCTCAACATCAGCTAACGACATGGACGTTGGCTAACGATAGCAGTCCAGAATAACACGCTTGTTAAAAACATGTTCACATGCGGTTTTCATTAATATGACCCGCTGAATGGTTAACTGGTTGGATACGTGTGTGCCTTTCTGTTTGTTTGTCAAACATTTACTATCAGCAACTGACTATCATGTATGTCAATTGCCTCCAAGTACATGATAAAACGTTTTCAATGAAGTGCATAATGTCCCATTTATTAATATCAAATCTATATTTCAAAAAACGAAATACTAATATGTTGTAATGATCAAGATTTGCCGTTGGCTCTCTTTTGTTATTTGTCTTTAGAGAGACCTCAAGAGTGATTATTTAATGACTGGTGCTATACTATATATAGACTGGCTAACGATTTCCTTTTGTTTGTGTTTGTGTGTCTCAGGTGAAGCAGATAGAGAAGCGGGACTCTGTGTTGACCTCCAAGCAGCAAATAGATAGACTCCTCAGGCCTGGGGCCTCCTACTTCAACCTAAACCCATTTGAGGTAACTGGGTCATCATTGATCACCTCTTGCAGGTGACATAAACGGTTTGGAATATCGGAGTTTGAAATGAGTGGTATTTGCATCAGTTAGGTTTAGTCATACTAGACTGGTGTATGACTGGCATTCTTTATTCAGATGATGGTGTGTGTATGTATGTATGTATATGTATTTATATATATATATTATACATACAAATAAAATGACTTTCTTTCAGGTGTTGCAAATTGATCCAGAGGCAACTGATGTTGAATTGAAGAAGAGATTCCGCGCGGTAAGAAATTTACCTCCAGACCCCCTAGCAGATACCCTGACTTCACTGCACAAAATGTACCAACCTCATTACGGAAATAGAAGAACCGAACAAATTGCAATTCCCATCCACATTTGAATACACATTTGCTTCCTTTCTGTATACAGCTCTCCATTTTGGTACATCCTGATAAGAACCAAGATGACCCAGACAGAGCACAGAAAGCCTTCGAAGGTAGAAATCCTTTCTGGTTTTCTCATAATGGTTTTCATGCATTCAGCCTGTATTTCTGTGACTGCAGGGATTGAGTGTAAAACTGATGATGGTATGGTAGTATAGGGTCTGTAGCCATATCCAACATGGCATGTTGTTATTGTGTAGCCTAACACTCCATAATATACTGCCCGATGAAACCAGTGACTTACAATGCAAATTTAGGGTTTTATCTACTTCCCCTGTTCGGAATGTTTTTTTCAGGACATGCCTATGGATATCATTTTCCTCAGCCAGCATCTAACTCTGTCTATACAATCTGAAACTAAAGGTTAAATTCACAAAATAACCATTCACATCATCGTATATTGGAGTATTTGTATTTAAATGGGGCTAACCATTGTACAACTTAACATTTATAATTTACATTTGTTTGTTGTCTCGCTCTAGCTGTGGACAAGGCATACAAGCTCCTTCTGGAACCAGAGCAGAAGAAGAGGGCCGTGGACGTCATCAGTGCTGGGAGGGAGTACATAGAGCATATGGTGAGGGAACACTTCTATTCAGGGATATTCATATGGCAGATCTCACCCTGTAAATTAGCATTCACATGGTGACTTGATGTAAACATGACAATGCTGCCCCATGCTCCCAACAGATGAAGGAGAAGAAAAAACAACTGAAGAAGGATGGGAAGCCAGTGTTTGTGGAGGAGGATGACCCAGAAATGGTAATGCAATCCCATCCCCTTCTTTAGGCTTTCCACCCCTATGGACTTTTGAGGATTTTAAATGGGGAAAAAAATGAAACTGAATTCCCCAAATCAAATTTCAAGATATATATTGCTGTGATCTTTATGTGAATAATAAACATATATATATATATAATATATATATGAATTATAGAAAATGTAACCTAAATATTTATAGGTTTAATATAGCTATGCATTATTTTGAATTACAATACACTGATCTGTTCCTTGCCTTTCCAGTTCAGGCAGGCTGTGTACAAGCAGACCATGAAGCTTTTTGCAGAGCTGGAGATTAAGAGGAAGGAAAGGGAAGCAAAGGATATGCATGAAAGGTAAAGCCCAAGTGTGTTGTGTGCCCCTTCATTTAAAATGGAATCCCTTTGAACAAAATGGCTTCCTTCTTATAAACTACTGTGAGGAGTGCCACTATCATTGCCAGCTTAATTTGGGTGTGTAATTTGAATATGTGTAATTTCCATTTGGATACATCTTAATAATTAAAGTAAGCAAATAATTAATCCTGAGATATTTCTATGCAAATGTGACCCCCGTCCTCTCCCTATGCATTGCATTCAGCTGATGACTTTTGCCATTGCTAAAGATATCAAGCAACAATAGTGTGATTGTTTAAGTAAGACAACATATTGCTGTTGGGCCATGCATTCATCTTTTCTGTCTTTTTTTCACCAGGAAAAGGGCGAGAGAGGAAGAGATCGAGACGGCAGAAAAAGCTAAGAGAGACCGAGAGTGGCAAAAGAACTTCGAGGTGCGTTTCTACAGGATTCTTCAACACCATGATACGCGTATATACGTTCGATTTTTATGATGGATTGCCTTAATAATGCTTGTTGACCAGGAAACGAGGGACGGCCGTGTGGATAGCTGGAGGACCTTCCAGTCCAAGGGGAAGAAAAAGGAGAAGAAGAACCGGTCTTTCCTCAAGCCCCCCAAAGTCAAGATGGAGCAGAGGGAGTGAAACATCGTTTTATAACTTCCAAAACCCTCACCACCACACTGTCTGCAGGAAGGTCTTCAGTCATTATGCAGCTGTTTACGTGACAATTTACCCCCCCCCTTCCATTCCCCCCCCCCACTCTAAGATATGTAGTTTTTTGAGGTTTCTATTTTTTTTTATTGTACACATTTGTGAATCTGGAACCTGTATGAGAGCATGATGACATTTGGCACAAATGTAGGAGGGAGGGGGGGGGGATATTCAGTAATCATTTCTCCTATCGCACTGTAGTTTGTCTTGATTTCTGTGGGATTTCTTTTCATAATAAAGCTTGTAAAGCCAATTTTGACGTGGTCTACGAGATGAGTGGGAGACTGAATATTCGAAAAGGCTAACAGCAGGCACAGGAGACGGTTCTGTGAATGTGAATTGGAATGGCATCGTGGCGAGTACTCGGAAAAGGTTACAGTATTTACTAAATGTATTTATCTGAACACATGCCTCCAGAGATGTGTGCAGATTGCCCTGTGGGATGTTCATTTCTGGTTGGATTTCAGTACGTTTCCTTGAACTCCTCCAATGAAGCTCAACATAAAACAAATGGCGATAATGCAATACTTGTCGGGTGTCTCGATCAGTACTGGATGTTAGGATGTTACCTTCTTTAGTGCTGTTAAATAAAATACTAGGGTTTTTTTTTTCCCTTGGTTGTTTTTTTAATTCATCGATCCTGTATGGTTTTTACATGTGTATATATATATATATATATATATAAAAATATAAATGTGTTGCCTGGTTCCAGCCACTGAATCCATGCCCACTTTTGACATTTTGTGGGATTTAGGTCGCTGACTCACTGACATGAATTTAAACATAAAAATTCAGGATGAGAGTCAGGCTTAAACATGCCAGTCATCTTTATTCAAACATTCATTTGGCAGAAACAACCAGGTACAAATTGTGCAAATTCAAAGCAACAAACTAAAATACAACTGCTATTGGTTTACTAATATAGGATCTTTAAATGTCAAAAACATGCTTATGAATCAAGGAATTCACAATCATTTTTTTCATTTCAAGTGTGACAGTCAAGTGGTCAACTTCTAAATTCATTCTGGGATCACCAGCATTGCTTGTTCTTCTCAAGTACTTCATCCTCCTCATGACGTCCTGGTGTCTGGAAGTCATTTGCTTACTTTACATAACTTTGCACGGGTCTGCCCCGGTGGAGACTCTGGCTGCCGCGCCCTGCCCCCCGCCCATCACCCCATCCAGGCTGAGGCCCTGGAAGGCACCAAATAAGGACTTTTGGTTGCCCTTGCGTGCAGGCTTTCTGGCTGGGTTGCTGGGCTTCTACAGAAGAGCATTGTAAAGCAAAAAGGAAGAAATAAAATAATTAAACACTAACTATTCAGTAGAGTGTATGGTCTTGGTCTTCTGGACAGTCTAGTGTGTCTAGACAGGTGTTTGACTGCCAGATGTTGTGTGTTCGAACCCCAACTTCTGGAGTCCACCTGTAACCATTTAGTATATTGCAGGGTTTCTCTTGAAGCTAAGCAGGGGCTGGCCTGGTCCATCCTTGGATGGTAGACCAAACAGTGCTGGGAGAGATGTTGGAAGGCCAGTAGAGGGTGCTCATCCCTCTGGCCTATATAATTGGCCCAGGACAGAGACAGGGACTCAGACAAAATATCCCATGGCACTCAAGAGCAGAGGCGCCCTGGTGTCCTGGCCAAACTCCCAACCACTCCATTGCCAAGGTTCTGGCACATACTGGCTGCTGTGTCACCCAGGCGTGTTGATGAACATAACATCCTGTCTGAGCTAGTCCCTGCACACTTTCTAAATTTAGAAAATGCTTTAAGCCCACTTCAGGTTTTTCTTTTCTGATTAAGGGGCGGGACCACCACCTGTAAACAAAACAAGTGACGTTTTGAACCAGGCTCTATTCATAATAACCTTTCCATCTTAAATAAGTCATTATTTGTTTAGGTTTTTGTTTTCCTGTAATTGTAACACTGAAACTCATCCTTTGTGTGTGTTCGTTTCTCAGCCTACCCTTGGAAGAGAGTGCTGGCTCCTGAAGTGGGTCTTTCTGATGGACCGCTCAGCGTTCTTTTTGGCCAACACTGCTTGCTGTCGTTTCCTAAAAAAGACCATTTCAAACACGTGGACAATCTTTAGCAACGCAAAGTGTACACACACGCATACACACACACACACAGGGTTTAGTGGCTTACCTGCTTGCGGTTGAGGCTTATCCCCAGTAATTGAAGGGACAAGAACAAGGTTTATCAAGCAAGAAAACTATTTTAGTAGTTGGCCAAGTAAAATGTATTATATGGTTTAAAAATAAAGCTGAAAACCTACCTCCATTATACAAAAAGTATAATGGATTGATTGTCCGATTAGAAAGCCCTCGATGAACCAATGGTGGGGCACGTCGCACTTTGGAACGTGATTTTACTTGGCCTCAAATAACAATTATCCCACTGTAGGTATGCCAGTGACAACAGCCAGACAAGCATTGCATGGTTGCCACCACCATGAATGGGTGAATGTTGCATAAATTGTAAAACGCTTTGAGTGGCCACAGGTCACAGAAAAGCACTCCATAAATGCAGATAGAACCCTTTTCCTCTCTAATGTTCGTCAATATTGCATTCAAATTGTGTTTATTAACATATTTCTATATAACCAGTATGCAGATAAAATAAACAGACATACATATATACATATATATATATATATATATGAGCTATATACCTTTCCTTCTTGAGTTCAGCCTGGTACACACTGAGCCAGGACTCTGGGACTTTCTGGGTCGGCCTACAGGGCAAAGACTTCCGCCTGCCGATGGGAAGGGACATCCGGCGCGCTCCAATGCTCTTCCTGCGCGTGAAGCTGTTTCTGCGGACGGACGGCATCTTCTTGCTGCCGGGGTTGGCCCAGTACACACAGCTGGTGAACGGCGCCCCCAGGGACTTCATTGAATCCATACTGGAAGAGTTGTGGTTGGGGTAGATGTTGGTGACTTGGGGGCACGTTGGACGGATGGAACCCCTTCCCAGATTCGTCTTGAGGTGCAAGAATATCACACCGCAATACGGGAAGGCCTTAACGATAGCAATGTCGCTCCCACTTCCTCAGTCGTTGGGGATCTGAAAAAAAAGAAGATATTGTTAAAATACACTTAAAACCTCTTATTAAAGAATAGGCAAGTAATCAAGTGGCACCTCATGCACCTTTGTGTTAAACGTTCTAAAGTGTCGAATAAAATGACCAGATGGGATGGACTACTCTCGTTTAAAAAATCAAAAGATAGGATATTTTTACATTTAGTCATTTAGCAGACTCTGAAGTACAAATAAAAATCAACGCATACGATCATATACACACCTGGGAAATGGCAACCGCTATAGTCCAAGTGTTCTTGTGAAGCACACCACCACCAATGTGAGCATTGTTTCATGAACTGCTTGCTAGGTATCTTAAAGAGATTGACTAATGACTCCCTACAACCCCCCACCCCGCTTTCCTGTCCTGCAGGAGATTATCTGTTTACGTAAATAGCCTTCATCTCATTAAGGGACGCGGAGGGTACAGCCATACCTGTGTAGAGTAACTGTTGTCGGCTCACCAACAGAGAGTCCGGATAACACAAACATCTGCTCTGTATGCAACTTAAAAAATGTCTCTCTTCCCGAGAGAATACGTTTGGGGTAGCACTTTAGAATACCTGCAACTTTGAAGCATTAATAAAGAAGTTGTCATATCAGCCCTGGAGACCTGGGCTCAATTAGGCTACTGCTAAGGGCGGTATCCATGGAGACCTAACATTATGACGTCTTTGTGGAACCGTAACAATGCCATGTGGATTACAATGTCAATTATAATCCCTGACCAATCAGAGGTGGCATCACGGTGGCGCAGCAGATACAGCTGCTGGTTATCCTCTCTGGAGACCTGGGCTTAACTCCATCCGAGTGCAGCCTCCATGGAAACCTAATGTTATTTTGGAAACATAACGATGCCATGTCAATTGTTAAGTCAATTGAAACCTCCGACCAGATCATTCCGGCGCATTCAAGAGGGTCTTTTGGTTATCAGTTCTGGACACCTGGGTTCAACTGCCACGGATGGTGCTCTCCATGGAAACCTAATGGAATTATGTATTTTTGTAAATTTACTATTTACTTTATTAAAGCTTCAAAGTTGCAGTTATTCCACCGAAAGCGCTACTCAATTATTGTGTGAAGCAAAAAATAATCTAAACTAAAGAGTTTATTCATTGGCCATGTGTAGGCAAAGCTGGAACAGATGGTGGTTGGGACAGGGATGGATTTGTTTCCTCCAGTGACACCAAAATCCCTTCCCTCCACCCTGGAGTCTGTCCAGCTGCTTTACGCACCGGACCTCTATGCCTGGAAGTTCCATCCATGAGCACTCTATGCCTGGAAGTTCCATCCATGAGCCCTCTATGCCTGGAAGAGTGTTATCAGTTCTACAATGCCATGATCATGATGAAATATGATCATGGCATTCATATAAACGTCATCCATTAACAATGATCTACCAGAGCAGTTTAATAATGTTTGACTATTATCTATTACTATCTGCCACCTCAGTCATGATAATTAAACTCTAAATGTTTCAGAAGGGGCTGCCACTAAATTAAGTGTAGAACAACGCAGATGAGTTTAACAGCATCCTCACCATACCTGGTTGGATGTGATTCAAACACACCAGTCTCTGAAGGCTTTGGGGTTCTCTCTACAGGGAGATGAATGGGACAAACAGAACAAGTAACATTTCTGTAGAAAACAAAAGTGTTGGATAGAAATTGTGGTCAACCAGGGAGAGTTTTTAAGACTTGTTACTTTACATGTTGAATTATCGGTGTTCGAACCATAGGACTTTTATGATTGTTACGTTGATAATTCAAATTTTGAGTGAGGGCTTGTAAACATTTTCTTTCGGGCCAGTATGTTTCAGACCAAGGTGGCCCAGATAACTGGTATGCCTGACACGGCAATCTTTGCCATTCACCACCAGGGGTGAAACCGTTCCGTTTTGTGGCGACCGGTTCATGTGGAAGCGTGACACACACACACGTGTCATCATGCCATTCTGCCTCCCAGCCCTAATCTGTTTGTGGGAAGTGATTGCAGCTGTAGGATTAGAGAGGGAAGAAGCGTCACTGAACACCATGGACACGCACATCACGCCATTAAGCCTTTGGCGAGAACTTTACTGTAATTCTACACAATCATACATATATACAGTTTTTAATACGCTTACATTTCATACAAAAAGAGTAATGTACAGGTTTTTAAGGGGGGGGGGGTCATACAGGGTGATGAGGAGGAGGTCATGGCCCGCTAATTCCATAGCATAACGGGTTAGTGTGTTGCCCATGGTTACCAGTAAGAGCTGTGCTTAATCTCAACGCTATGAGCAGAGGTGGTGACCTTTAGTCTGGGGGGGGGGGGGGGGGGTTGTGTTTTTTGGTTTGGGGGGTGGCGCTTTGCGGGTGTTGGGTGGGGGGGGGGG
>JAOPJO010000103.1:7236079-7249796 GCA_027123675.1 Molva macrophthalma
TCTCTCTCTCTCTCTCTCTCTCTCTCTCTCTCTCTCTCTCTCTCTCTCTCTCTCTCTCTCTCTCTCTCTACCTCCATGAGGGAGTCGGATGTGTCATGCACCAACATGATCAGTGTCCCAGCCCGGATGTAATTCACCAGCCAGGAAAAGCTGATGAGGAGGATTGTGGCCACATGGTGAACTATCTGCTCTTTGAAATCCTGAGGAGAAGCACACAGCAAGACACGCTGTCAACAAAACAAACACACGAGAAGACTTTGAATCTTGAAAAAAAAAAAAACTGTTTGAATATTACTTTTATTGTAACTTATTGATCATAGAGTTGAGTTTGGCTTTCACATACGTCTGAGAAATGATTAACGCCTTGCAGGAAGCACCAAAATAAAAGGGCAGCCTTTTGCTGCCCCACGTTGGAAACAAGATCCCGGTAAGAATGGTAAACAACAAAAACACAAAGGAGCAGGAAACAATGCCCCAAAAAAATGCTAATGATACCCTGTTGTTGAAAAGCGAGCTATTCACAACTCCACAGGCTTTGTAGCCCTCCAGAGCCAACCCCACCCATGGTTCAGAAGGACCATTGAGATCAGAACCTTTTATTTGCTTTTGTTAAATCGGGTTACAAAAGCACCAGGCAGGGAGATCAAGCCACTGTTTCCTTGTTTCCCTTCAGAAGCCCGCCTCCTTTTACAAGTGTGCTCAGCAAGGTGGGCAGAGAGCCAGTCACTCATTCAGTCAGAAGAGTTCTGCTACGTCGATCCCCGTCACAAGTTAACCAACCACGCTAGCTGCTGCGCGCACCAACGCTACTGCTAAACCGACGACGGCAAGGTTGAGGCCTCAACTGCAATGAGAGTGAATGGGTAACTAGATAATAAGCCCACGGACACAGGGGCGCAGCAGTGTCTCTTCAGCTATAGCCCCGAGAATGTTATTGATATCCAGGACATTGGAGACGAAAGGGTGGCAGAGTGGCGCCATTAACTTTTATGACATCTTCATGGCTGATGGCTCGCTCGCTCAGTTCATTGCAGGCTTATTGAGAAAATATTTCACACATCCCAACCACAAATACACAATAACCGCTCTCCTTCTTATTTCACAGAACGGATGCCAGAAATCTGTTGAGATTTATCCTAATGGAAGTGGTTTTTGGTTGTTGTTGTTGTTGTTGTAGCTTGGGAAAGTGGACCGATATTGTGGAGAGGACTTCATTCTTAACTTACTTTGCGCTTGACGTCTGTTGCCACGCTTAAAAGCAATGAGACGTAGAAGCCCAACTCCAACATGTAATACCAGTACTGGGAGGGAAGCAATGGCTGCGGAGAGAAAAATCATGCGTTACTTCTCACTATTACACCAGTAAACATTAGTCAGTAAGAAAATATCACTGCCCCCTCATGACCATTTAAAATTGAAAGTTTAAATGTAATTTGTTTGCAGACTTTGGATTGAAAGGAAGTGAAAGGGGAGGGGGTATGTTATCAAAAAAGCTGCCATACCATTTTAGGGAAGCCAGTCCACATCTCCTTCATATCGTAAAACCATGGTTTCTGTGAGAGAAATTAGGGGAGCGATTAATAATTGTCTAATTTTACAATCAAAGGCGTACGTGAACCCTCATCTCCACATGAGCTGAACACATTACAAAATAAAATATTTTCTTGCTCACAGTGTGCCATGCCCTAAGCGGATTCAAATAAAAAGCAGTGGACTTTCTTATCATTCTTTTAGATGAAATATAGCTTTTCTAAAATGCAGTCAGTAATGTGTTATGATGTGTGGTCATTGAGAATCAATCTTCCAGTCACAAGAATGCATTTCTCCATCAGATATGGAGAACATTTAGAAACTTAACTTGATCTTTATCCATTAAAAGAGGGGCTTAAAATGCATTTAACGCCTGTTAAAAATGACGACAATGTGATTGTAGAGGCTTAAAACATGACAATACTTACATCAATAAGAGCCCACAGGCCAGCAAAGAAAGCAAGAAGGTAAAATGTAAATCTCCAACTGTAAAAGAATGAACAGCAACCTCAGAAAAAAAGGACAAAGCAAAAGCAATGCGCAAAACAGAACCAGGTGGCTTGTGGGAAGGAAAGAAGGCAGCGTGGTTGTGAAGGAAATACCAATCTGAACAGACACAAAACAGTACCTCATCAGTGGATACTAAACACTGGTGGTCTTACACAAGATATATGTACATTTTCTTTGCCTGTCTTACCCGGGTAACGGATTCAGACGAGTTGGTAAATTCCAAATACATTATTGTGCATCCAGGGGGGGAGTTCCCTTGGTTAGCATTTGCTTTCTGTTAGCCGCTTCCATTGACATTACCTTGGCAGTTACAGTAGCCTTAGTTTCGCGATACCAGACGTTCAGAGATCTCGCCCCCTACTAACTGCGGCGGAAACGGCCGCTAACAGACCTACGCCGCTTACGTTTTCCTTCCCGGAAAATGATGCTTCCCCCCCCCCCCATTCTCTTCCATAGTGAAACAAACTCGATGTATAGCGAATCACTTTGCAACACAGAGATCTTTTGAAAACATTGATAATCGATGTCCTGAGCAAAGTTACGTTATTTGATTCAGTTTCATCGAATGTGTGCTCAATATTTTTTTAACTCAGGACAAGAAAGATGTGTTGTGTGTACGTCACCACCCAAATATCAAGGGCGCGCAATGATGAATTTGGAATTGAAGAACTCGTCTGAATCTTGGTAAGACAGGCAAACGCCAATTTACTGATATCTCGGCGTCGCCCTTTTAATAAAAAGAAAATGTTTTGTTACTCCATACACTCCATACAGCCACGTATATTAGGTGTTCATTAGCTTGGCTACAATATCCAATCTATAATTAGTAAACAATGAACAGTTCCTATATCAAAAGCAATTTGATCACATTTCTTTTCAAAAGAATCTTAAAGAAATACGATGATATCTTATGAGAATGTATAAAAGAAGGGCCCTGAAAACCTGAATAATTCCATCCTTGCCATTACAGCTGTGGTTGAACTTCAAGATTAAATAACAGACTAAACTGCTAAAATGACAGTTGGTGGGTAGTATACAGAACACATAGTTTATCATCCAAAGGGGAAAAAAGACACCATTGAACATCGATCATCGTTTCCTCTTTTAGTTAGAAAACCCTGTGTGATCACCTGGCCTCCTGGAACTTCTTGACCTTACTGGGCCGGTCGTGGTTCCTCCTCCGCCGGAACCACCTCTGGACCTGTCGCACCGAGTAGCCCGACTGCTTGCTCAAACTCTCTATGCAGCTCTGGCGGGCGAAAGCAACAGAGACGCAGACAAATGACACCGGGGTAACCTCGATCACATGGGTTCCATCACAGAGAGGGATGGAAGGACAAAATAACAAGGCTAGGTCCTGGTGAAGGATAGGGTTTTGTTGAGGACTTGGATTTTGTGTGATGGAATTCAGCTGCTATTTTGTCGAAAAACTAAACTTGTAGTAGCTTTTGATAAAAACACCCTGCCCCTGAGTGTGATTCAACAAGCCTTTCTGTCACCATTAACACCACCACCACCACCACCACCACCCTCCCCCACACACCTGCTGGGGGTGCTTTGATGTACGACAGAAGTAGGCCTCCAGGGCGGGATTGGGAGTGGCGCTGACTCTGTGTTTGTCCTTCACGCCGAGCAGGCTGGCCACGGGGGTGGCCACCGTCCTGAAAAGCAGAGGAGATGTCGAGCGGCGGCGGTGTTCTGCCCATAAGGGTTAGATTCCTTATTTACTTTAATGGAAGGCAACACCCGGTTCTACTTGTCAGACAAAACCCACATGGCAAACACAGAGCGAGCTCAACAAATTACACTAGACAAAGAAACGAACACGCTGGTAACAAACTCGGAGGGGGGGGGATTTGCATTTGTGGCACAAACAGTTAACCCATGCCTGGGGGTTCTTTCTTATTATTTATAGTGGTGTAAAGTTACAAAGTATAAATACCTTGTTGTACAGGTACAGTAGGCAGTTTCCCGCCCCTCCCTTCAGGCCTCCCTGCGTAGCCACTCCCCCAAAGCACATGACTAGCTTGCTAGCTTTAGCAATTAATGATGCGAAGTTCGGATATTTTTTCCGACTCGGATCTTCGAATCTCGTTCATTCAAACGAACAAATCTGTTCGATCCGTTAATTTACGAATAGAATTAATGCGTGTCATATACGGTAGTGTAATGCTCTTGCGCCTATACTGGGTGATATACGGTAACACAGTGAAGACATAGGGGGCTACGTTAAAAGGAGTTTTTAAGCAGACAAGTAGACAAACAGTACACAGTATAGCCAACATAGTCATTTTCATAATCATCACCATAATTAGGTTTATTTTGGCATATGAAGAAACAATGTGTCTGAGGATCTACTTTAGTACACACATTTAAACACCAGATAGAAAAAGGGTTCCTAAAAAGTGATGCGAATGTGCAAATCCAAGAACGAATGAACAAAATGAATGATCCACTCGCAGGTACGAATCATACGTACCGGATCGTCCAAAAGATTTGTTCTTTTTGAACGAATCGTTCATGACTCACACATCACTATTAGCAATAGGTCTGCCTAGCCTTGTGAAAGTCACTGCATTTGGACAATCAGCATTTATGTAAAAGCAACTAATCAGTGGATCACCCTGCCTGACGATCTGGGGAGCTGCAGCTCTGTCAGCTCTTTCAAAACCAATTGAAAAAGTCTGATAAAGCTGCTCTGCTGTCACTGGCCTTGAATTTTATCTTATGGTCTTTATGACTCGCTGTTAGCTGACAAGCATACACTTGTGATTTGCAGTTGTATGTAGCTTGGCATTGTGTGTCTTGGGTGTTCTTCTTTGTACATCTCTGTATTATGGCTTTACTAATGTTTGTTATTGTGCTTTCTTTCTTTAGTCCTGCCAAGGGACTACAGATTAGCTTAAAGCATAATCCGGTACAGTGCAACAAATGCTGACATATGTTTTAAACTGTTAGTGATCCCTTTTAAATAAAACAAATGTATAAAATACATCAGAATAATCTAATTTTAATTTGAATATCGGCCTACCTTTCAAAGACCTGCCGGACCACTAGGAAGCAGAGGGCAACGGGGAGGGTGAACCACAGATCTCCCATCTTGGGGAACACCTTGCCGTCATGGTCCTGCAGGTCAGCCCAGCCCAGGCCTGGAGGGAACCAAATCCAGTCCTGCCATAGCAGCTCTCTCAGCCGGGACAACGTGGACAACATCCTGGAGGCCAGAGAGAGGAGTCCTTTCAATAAAACATTGAACCCGCTCATGCTTGTTCCAAAAGACACACACACATACATAGATATGAGTTTATATCTATCACACACACACACAAAGACTGGTTTATATTCATTTCCATTTCTGGCAGATCAGGTATATGTTCTATTAGACGTGTGCTTTCATTACAACCAGTGTCAGGAGAGCCTTAGGTAAAGCTCTTTATTGCAGATGACTCTCCAAGGCCTACATTTAACAAACTAGAAAGGAAAATGTCCCCCTAGACGCAGTGAAGGATCTCATACATGGGTGTCGGGTGGGTAGACGAAGCATTAAAGCAGATTCAAAATGTTAAATGGACCAAAACAGGCATTCACAAAAAGTCCACAATCAAGACTTACTATCAAGAGCCAACAGCCTAGGCATGGGTTGTTAGTATAAGGCCCTGTTGCAGCCAACAAGCAGCCAATATGCAGGGGTAGCAGGCAGCAGTTGCAAAAGGAACATGTGGACGCCAATAGGCAGATCAGAGACGCGGGAAGACATGGGACCTCCAGGCAAAAGAATGAACCAAAGTCTCACTACCACATATGCGTGAGCCCAGTGAGATGTTACTTGGGATCCCAAAACCATCTCTTATATCCAGTCAACAACTCTTGTTTTTTTGAGGGGTGACACTTTCTATTGAAATACGCTATGGAGGGAACTTTAACTTTGGAGTGTTCTTGGCAAGGATAGCCAACTGTTAATTTTGTCTTGTCCTTTCATTTTGGGAACGTTAAATCGTCAGTCTGTTTGATCTGTGAGTGGGCTGTATATTTAAGCCCAACCTGGTGTATTTCGTTAACCAGGTGTGGTTAAATAACGGCAGATGTTTACGACCATGGTCATGTCTGAGTCATGTCCTTATGTCGGACTGTTGCTACAAAAAAAAAAGCAATGATAATGAAAGATAAATATTACATTTATGATAATAACACTTGCTACTTCTAGCTTCCGAAACAATATTTTATGAATTAATGTTTTTCTTGGCTGCCGATATTGCTTTCTTGCTCTGGTAACTTATAATCAGCATATACAAGCTCTTATTAATAGCTCCTTATAGATAATGAATATCCCTTTATAGATGATTAACAACTCTTTTATAGGCGATGCATCATTGACGAAACAATCCATAGATGAAAAAAAAAAAAAAGTAAATGAATGGTCACTAGAGTCAAACTCCAGCTGACAACTCTCTTGTCAGGTCAGCCACTCCTGTAGGCCTAGCAATATAAGAACTGCAGTGGAATCACTGAGGCCTCGGCCTTGTTGTTTCAATGAGCCTGACCACATCCCAATGTGATCAGGCTCTCATTATGATCGGATTGCATAGGGTGTGTGGAAAGCAATCTGGGCAGGCTACATCATTAAAAGCACGCCCCATGCCTACACGGAGTCCGGCAGGATTCTTCTGGTATGCATAGGCTACAACCGATATTTTGCACTGAAGCTGGATGAAATTAAGCCGTAGGGTTTAACCCAGACTCGATACCTGTTGGCGTTACGGTCAGATGCCACTGTCCAGGCTAAAATACGTTGAAGTCCAGGCTGTCTGAAAGTGCACTCAGTAATGTAATGCATGCATAGGAGCGCTCGCCTCCACTGCGATCTCCTGACCAATGCACGTTTGGTGCGGGCCTGACTGCTACATCCTATGTTAAACAGCAAGTACAACATAAGGGCTTCTCTTCCACCCAGTCTCATTTCAGCAGATATATATACCAGGAAGTAAGCATTCAAGTGTCCAGTGTGGAAGTCAGACCCATGTTCCGATCTGGGGCATCCGATTACAAAAGAGGCATTGAGATAACAAGTGTAACCAAAGCCTAGGTTTGAGTTCCAAATCAGAACAGAATTATTTCAATGGGAAAAAAAACAGGTTATGCAACAGGATGTGTTTTGGAGGTGGAAAATGTTTAGTTTATATAGGTTAGTTGTCTTTTTATATTCAACTATTGAACATCATTTTCATTCATATTAGAATCAGGGCACACAGCATACAATCATTGAATTAATTGGCATTCAAACACAGTTCAGTTCAGTTATGGTACACACATGGAAACAGCTAGGTGGCCTTTCACACTAACCAGCAACAACAGCTCAAGTGAAAGGCTCCAGGAATGACATCATCACATCAGTCTGTCACCACTGGCAGTCCCTCAATGGAACTTCACCTTTCAAGTCACATGCTTTGTCATCCAGGCAGTCCAGTAGGTTGATTATGTCATGGTTTAAAGTATAATTCTCATGTTACTGATTGGAAGGCTGATTGTCTGGGCTTTAACCCTTCAGGCAACGAAAGATGTCTTCCTTAATTATACCCTTGTAGAACTTGGATGGATCATGTGGATGGATAAGTCTTTGCTTTTACTCAGGGGGGAATGACTTGGTAAATGCATTAATGAACATGAAAAGAGATTTTTTTTATCTGGCATGAGAGAAGTTTTTTTTATCTGGCATGAGAAAGGGGTTATCACAACCAGTGGACTGTCTGCCACGTCTTGATAGATCTGTTAATCGGTTAACAAGGATTGTTTGTGTGGACTTTGACCATCTGCAATCTTGTTATGAAGAAATGGTTACAAGCATAGTCCCACTGGCACATTTCTGCAAACATAAAGTTAACCTGATTTTTTTAAAGAGTGATACTTTAGTCACAAGTCCTACACTGGTCAGCTCTATATTCCCTCTGCTCCATCTCTCACATTATAAATACAGTGTGTATGGAGCATCAAATGCAACTCTGCTTACAACCTGTGATGCAGATTCACAACAATAAGGAGATAAAGGAAATACCAGAGAGAAAAATGAAGTGATGAAATTAAACATTTGACAGAAAATGTCAGCTGGAGGTTGATCTGACCTGGAACACAATATGGGGCTTCTGAGATGACACGTGAATAAATACTTACTTATGATGCAAAAACAGGAGTTTTATATGATAGGAGACAGACTATAAAGCTCAAAGTACCCTCACAGAGTATGGTGGCGAGAAGTAATGACGGGACATTGGCGGCAATGAAATGTTTGTCAAAAGAACAGTTAGCCAGGTTCAAGCAGTGACAATCTCAGAGTAGCTGAACTACCTTCTATGAAGGATCCTTCTATCTTACAAGAAGGATTAGTTTGTGTCCAGAACATAGTCATTATTTAGACAATGACACATCAAACATGTATTCCTTGAATACATGTTTTCGATTTTCAAAATAAATGAACAAATGTATGTCAGTAGTTTAGAATGGAACTAAACAGATTTTTTAGGTGAAATGGTTAGGGTTATATTAAGCAACCAAAGAGTGAAAGTAGTATCATAGGTCAAAACCGCTAGTAAAGTGGTTGAATACTGATTAAGTGTTGGGTGGGAGCCAAATTGTAAGTTATTGAAAATGATATAGCGGGAGCCAATTTAGTACTCCCAATGCTTTGTATTTTTTTATTTCTGACGATAAAAATTAAGCGGCGTCCATGTCTTAATGTATTTAAAGAAATAAACGAGTTCAAACACTAAACACTAGTTCACCAATTAATGTATGGCAAGAAAGCATAGGGCAATTATTAATGCATATACCATTTACAGGATGCCTTTAGCCAAAGAAGCGTACCGTGAAGCAAGGTGCTACGCATAAAGCTACATGTTTATCTGGTGTTATCCAAAAATGCCTCTCTCAGATCTTGCAACAGACCCGTTTGGTGTCGTAAGACGGGATATGAGTGGTAGGGCCGATGGCATGCTATGATTAGTGTCGTAATTTTGTGATTGGTAATAGCTTTGATCAAAAACCGACTATTACGCTATCTACGCAACCGTCTTCAGGGAGTAGCACGATGCGCTGGCATGGCGCAAGTGGGGTGGCTCCCGGACGTAACAGTTAGCGGAATTTGATGAAGATATTTTCAACCAACAAGTTGGTTTAACGTTTCACACAGAAACTACAGCGTGCGGTAAAGCTTCGCCATACCGTTGGACAATACCCTTGAGCTTTGATTGACCTCATCCAAATAAACAACTTTGCAAACATTTCCGGGCCCATGGAAACTTTTGCTTATACACAATTTTGTAACGTAAGGGCCATTTTACTTTTTTTTTTTCTTGCAGAAGATAATTTATGTTCTGCTTTACATCGGCTGCTACGGTTTGGTGATCATTCTAGTGTTCTCACAACGTTCGCTTATCGCGGTGCTCCTAAACAAACACGTTTAGAGATTAGTCCAACCAAAGGCCTACAAGCAGCCCAAAGTTAACTTGAGCTCTATCAAAAGATATCTAGAAACTCCTGTTTGTCGAACACTAGTAACACATCGCTAGCGCTGGATCAAACTTGAATTGAACGTCCCCGATCCATGGACATTGGTAAAACATTGACAGATCCTTAAAAATACCACGTCAAATCACTGCTTTTACAATCATTAAAAGTATGTAGCGTTGAGGTGCACCATATAACGGTGCAGTCTGCGCACCTACCTGGCTTGTTGCGGTTTGTATTAATATTATTTTATTTCTTTATGGAAGGTGTTTCCCACTCCTCTTGGTCGGTCCCCTCGTTAGATGTTACGCGGATCGCGCCATTAGTTCTGCCCACCTCCGAAAAGCTGACAATTGCTCTGTTCCACCTTTCTATCCGCTGCTTCACTCCATTCCCTGAAAAATTAGCATTTGTAACACTTTCTCCAAAAAAACTGCGTAGTCGTCATTTAGATTTGGCCTCCCGTACGAATTGTAAGTTTACGTTTTACTTATAATTCTTCCCTTCGCGAAACTTTGGTAAATCAGACCGATATGGTGATAGGGTTTAGCCGGTGTGTTAGTCGTTAGAATGGTAGTGGAAGAGGAGCAGGAGGGGGCGGAGCCCAGGCTATTTAAAGTGACGTCGACGCTCCGAGGCCTACGGCTAGCAAAACGAAGCCAAGGCATGTTTCAACGCATCTGGCCATTCTCAGTGTTATTGCGGTGAGTGAGGAAAGACTCACCGCATTTCACCTAGGAGTTGACACAACATTTCACCTAGGAGTAGTAGTTATGGTCATGGTTTCTGCTATTGCACTTTTATCTGAAATAGTTCAGGACATGCTTCGGTAGGCACGTTTCTCACATTATAGTAACCTAACAGAAGGTGCATTAGTCTACACATTCAATAAGCAGATGGCTGATAGCAGACACCCTCTTGAAATATTTGGTCTTCATGAGCGAGAATAACCAAAATGGCTTGCTTGAAGCACTGCTTCTAAGAAACCAAGAGGTTGACCAGGTAAAAATACATGTAGACCACAATGTATGCGTTATATTGTATATTTATCCACCTGTTGCCGACAATGCCTATATAGGATTTATATGCAATATATGCATATATAGGCCTAACAAACCAACTACTAAGCCCAAAATGTAATTCTATTTATAAGTGAGGAATCCATTTCCCATTACAGTAATGACACACAAGCTCATGCACTCACATTTTTTTCTAAATTGTACTTTATTTTC
Source organism: Molva macrophthalma (assembly GCA_027123675.1). NCBI lineage: Eukaryota > Metazoa > Chordata > Actinopteri > Gadiformes > Lotidae > Molva > Molva macrophthalma. The sequence goes on from JAOPJO010000103.1 coordinate 7,246,849, forward strand.
TTTAAAGACATATGTTTTAAAACAGCAATTGTAGAGAATAAATAAAGAAACAATGTGTTTTTTAAACTTCCATAAGTACATTTATGTAATTTTGAAATTCTACAATAACTGTCCGTTGACCTGAAGACCACAGGATTCGGAATCTCCAATTTTCTCAAATTATATAAAATTGCCATGTCTCCCCCTGATCAAATTGATTAACAAATAAATTAAACATAAAAATCAAGATAGAAAAATCCCCACCCTCCCCACCCCAGACAAAAATTAGTGGCAGTAGAGATTCTTAACTTACAAGGTAATTTGCCCTTAAACACCTTTTTCAAACCTAGGTATATACAGCGAGAGGAAATTAATCTCTTTTACAATGTAATCCCTTGTCTTTTTCTTTAATTTACTTTTAAATAATAAAACTAACTCTACATAACAATTTTACCAATGGTAATCAGAATACAGAATAATTTAATTATCTTTTTTTTTCTTTTCTTTTTTTTCTCATTTGTCAATGAGACCTCCTTTCCCTCCTCCTCTTCCTCCTCCTCCTCCCACCAATCAGACTCCTCGCTAACGCCATATACCACAGATTACACTATACAGTAGAACCCTGTTCAGTAGAATAACACCATTGATATGTTTTTTTTTTCTTAACATGTAGATTTTGTCAATAGACGTATGTACATCATCTAGATGGATCCAGCTGTGAGCGTGTGGTGAAATCTCTGGAACGGCTCGACACGACACATGGAGGGGGGGGGGGGGGAGCCTAAAACTGTAGCTGCTGTGATACTCGTATTTTAGTTGTACAGGATTGATGGGTATAATGGTTTCCATGGTGAAGTTTTGCTCCTGTGCTGCTATGCGCTTTGGTCTAACAACCAAAATAAAAAACGTCAAGAGGAAAACAAGGCCGGCTTTTTTTTTTTTTTTCCTCTCTTTCTCTCAATTGAGCTCCTGCATTGTCCTAGAAAGAGAGAGGGAGAGAAGGAAGAAATGTGATATTTTAAACGTCACAACGTAAATGAAACACGCGTGCGCACACACACGCACGCACAAGCGCACATACACGCGCAAACACACACACACACACACACACACACAGTGACTGTGGTTAGTCTCTAGGAAGGGGAGCAGCGTCTGCAACGTACTTTGCTCACACTGACCCTTCAGAGAAGACAGGGTGACCACCTTAGTGTCCATGCAGTCCACGCGCTGACAGCCGTTACTGCTGCAGAAGACCGAGAGTGTGTGCACCACTGCACATCCTTACAAGAAAGACCTACTCATCTTTATTGATAGGCAGGCAAATCAATTCAGGACATGCATAGTAGGAATTCTGGTAAGGTATAATGAGTGGTTTAAAAGGCCATTCAGGGAATCGCTATTACTTACTTGCGTTCAATGCCTTCGTTCTAAATACATTGAAGTATTGTGCACTTTTTATTTTATTTCTAGAAATATTGTTTTTCATTATCTAATGATTATTTCTCGATGAAGGTGGGTGTGCATGTTCACAATACTTATACTTATACTCGGTTACCCAGAATTCCTACAGAGGAATGCAGTTCCGCAGCCAGTTGCACACGTCACAATAACCATAGTTATTTTTTACCCCAAATCTTCTAGAAAATGGGTAGTATCTTGCTTTGTACACACACACACACACACACACACACACACACACACACACACACACACACACACACCTCACGAGTCACATAAAAATGTATCTTTTGAGATGAGATCATGACTGACAACACACACACACACAAATAATAAACCCTGTACGACTCTCTTTTGGCTTCCAACACTCACAGAGACACATGTACACACGCACGTACACACATCACAGTGTTACGCTATCTTGTCAACCGCTTAGAGGGGTACACGTTTACTACAGTGTCAAATTCACAGAGAAAATAAACAAAAACAAGGTTCAGGCACAAAGTCACGTGGAGTTGAGTACAACCAAACGAAAACCCCACATTGTAGCGAAACTACCACACCAACCAACTAAACACGAGGATATATGTAAGAATGATAATCATGACAAAACAAAGAGAGACTAATCAAAAACCAAAGGGTGGAGGCAGAAGAATCTTCACACATCCATATTTGATGGACTAGTACATTCCCAATGGGTAATTTGTTCGAGTTGCAAAGCAACTTTAATTGGACTACAGAAAAAGCATGTCATGATAATCAATTGCTTACAAATTCGGAGGCAAAGTGACAGTTATTGATCGTAGTTTGCAAGGATAAAACCAGGGCAAAATAATAATTATAATAAGAGGAAACTCACAACGCACCAAACACAGTTCATGGTCGCCATGGTGAATCACGGCCCAAAATAAAATTGCTAATGGCAACCATCACAGGCAATATCGCCACAGCAACCAACACAGGCCAATTAACTTACAACGCAGTGAGAAGGAAGGGGGAGGTTTTAGAGGTTGCTAGGCAACCGTAGCCATAGCGACGCAGTCTCCACGATATATGTATGGACAGGACAGTCTTGAGAGTGATGGTTTTTTTTCAGGAAAATGACATGACGAAAACAATAAATGAAAAGTAAAAAAAAAAAAAATTAATGACGAACAGGATTTTTTAAATCCTATCATATACCAAACTCTATGATAAACATTTATGAAAGTTATACTTTAATAACCCATCTCTTTGTTGTTTGCTTAAAGACCCCCACCCCACATGTTAACAAAGTATCCTCTCTGATCCTGATATAACTTCTAGAATATTCCACCCTCACACACATTCATCTGAGGGTAGAGAAATGTTTAGCTCCAGCTACAAGACAGACAATCATAGCAATAGGTGGCATTGAATCCACTGCCTTCTGCCATTTATCGACACCTCTCCCCAGCTACCTCTCTCTCTCTCTCTCTCTCTCTCTCTCTCTCTCTCTCTCTCTCTCTCTCTCTCTCTCTCTCTCTCTCTCT
>JAOPJO010000103.1:7273461-7302585 GCA_027123675.1 Molva macrophthalma
CACACACACACACACACACACACACACACACACACACACACACACACACACACACACACACACACACACACAGCTTCAAAACAAACACTTATAGTGTACTTAAAGCCACTAAACGTTCATTTTGCTATGGCCAATCATTGCATTACAGAACATTAAAGAACCGTTAGTCAAATTGGCTCATCAATGTTAAAGCACCCAATAACATGAAATGGTCAATACAGCAACCACGGGTGATTTTTGGTCTGTACACTCGCCTTGACAAAGAACATTTTTTCATTTGATTATGGTTTCTGAATAGTTCAGGGGACAAACCCAAGTACGGTATTTATTCAGGTCACTTACATTGGCTACAATCTTGACCTCCTGGTACTGCATTTCATAGAAGATGTCTGCGTTGCTCAGGGCTTCCAGTAGCCCGGAGCCTCCCTTGCTCTCTCGCTCCAGGAACTTGACAAAGTCCTGCAGCTTGGTGCTTCCCTCCTCAAAGTCCCGGCAGAACCTCTTTCCTCCGGCCTTATCTGCGGAAATCAAATGTAGGTTTAGGGGTAGGGTTAGGGTATTTTTTTGAGACAAAGGGAGATAAGGCTAGTGGGATGAAGCCGGTGGCATACGGGCAGAAGGGGAGCACCTTTGAGCTTCCTGAGTGCCGCCGAGCTGCAGACGTCCACCCTCATGGCGGCCAGCTGTTTCTCCCTCAGCTCCACCTCCTCCACGGAGCTCTTGTAGGTGGACAGCCGTTCCACCAGCGCCGCGGGCTGAAGCACAGGGACAAGGCAAGGGTGGAAATACACTCCATAATTACACATTATAGAAAGATTGGGGAACAATAAAAGGGTCATTGGCATGTCCTAATTGGAGACATAATTACCTACAGAAATACAATTTGTTCTTAATCAGACAAAAGGCCCATGTGACATTGAAGAAACTACTTTGTGTTTCAAATGCGTCTTTTACATTCCCCGTGAAATGAAACCAAATTCTTTCATATATTATATAATCAGTCATAATTAAGCATTTCAGTAGCAACATGTAGTACAGTATATTGTCTTGGATCAGCTATTCAAGGCACCATTTTCAGGCTCCAAGCCAACATCTCTTGTCCTTAAACAAGCAGTGTGGCTTTAAATATGAATGGATAGCCCAGAGTGTATATTCAGCACACCCCATGCCACCCTTTATATCATACCACCAGCTTTTAGGGCTCGGGGCTGTGCTCAAGAGCCTGAATTATTGTCCTGCGTCGAATTGACCTTGAACGGCTAGGCAGACTCAGTACCCGTCAGCATCATTTATAGACAGAACGGCAGGGGTCAAGGGTTATATTCCCACAGGCTCTAGCCACGGCCTGGTTAAACAAGGCTTTCCCATTGTTGTTTATTTGACCTACTATTCTCCAGTTCTTTGTAACATGTAGACTTAGTTGACTTAATCAACTCATTATGGTGTGATCATTGTTTTGTACTATTACTGTTGGACATTGCATCCTGCGTTTATACCTCCAAAGAAAATACGATTATTATTAGACATTATTAATGGCAGAATACCATTGGCAAAGTTCAGACAGTGGTTAAAAGGTTGAATCAAGTTCACTGCTCACCACAAACTCTGCAACAATCTTGGACTGTAGGGCAGCTTTGGAGTCAGATGGAGCTGAAAAGTAAATGAATGAAAATGTTGAAAATGAAAAGCAATAATATATACACAATGCATCTATGGAGTTATTCCGCATTACGGAAACATATGCAAGCTAGTGATGCCAGATAAGTAAGGAATAATCCACTCCGGGGTGTCCCGTTATTGGAAAATAATGTACGATGGGGGTGGTGATGTGGCAGAGGAAAAGCCGAGGTTGCTTACCACCTCCAAAGTACATTATTCGAAAAATGATATTTAATAAGCTGAAATTTAAATATTCTTCTGCGGTGATTTGAACATATTGTTTTTGCGTTGTCCAGGAAACATCTGGTCGATGGTTGTAGTTGACCGGGGTTTATAATGTAGGATTGGTAACGCATCAATTCGGAAATGTCCAAAGGCAGAGGTGTCCCGTTATTGATAAATAATGCACCCTTGGAACATTATTGAACAATCAGGATCTTGTATTTGACCATGCTGTGTTGTAACTCCAAACTTCTGACACAAAAAAATTAAAACAGATCACATTATTAAAACAGTATGTCACTTAACTGACCTGTTAGGTTCCAGTTTACCAAAAATAAAAGTCTGTACCAAAATAAAAGTATAAAATCAAAAGCATTCATCAAACAGAAATTTAACGCCATCCATCATTGTCAATAGTGATTGGTTTGGCATGCCATTCAACTATTCATAAGCCTCTATAGGATGTCTTGTTTTCAGGATGGGGCGTATTAAAAACACAGTGAGAGTGCTTGGACATTCACTTCGTCGGCACAACAAAACAAGCAAACACATACTTTTATTCTCCGCCGGGGTGTCGGGAGGAGACTCCTCTTTCACCTCCTCTTTGAGGTAGCCTCTGAGCTCGCTGATTAGCACGCCCGTGTAGATGCTCCTCTCCTCCCAGATGGACAGGATCCTCTCCACGGACCGGATCACCTTGGAGTTACCGTCGTTACTGCAGGGGAGGGGGCATGGGGATTAACACACAGCGACAACAGCAACATTCACTATTTCCACTTTCTTTTCACCAGAAAAAAAAAAATGTATTCAATGAAGAACATTCGGCACATTGGGCAGGAAATAGTTCAGCATGATGGAAAAACACCTGGCGCACTAGCCCTGATGGTATGACTGCATTAAAATAGCACCTTTCTAGCGACTAAAATGAAAACATCTACATTATCCACTCACACAATACTGTTAACGTGTGCCAACCGGGTTCAAGCCCTGTATGACGAGAGGTAAGAGGGATCAAGGGTTGAGCCAGCTAGAGCTCGGTGCTGCGTGTCGGACCACTCACTTGACCATGAGGAATGCGTCGGGAAGCATCTCAGCGAAGGCCGTTCGGTACACGATGGCGTTTTTCCTTTTGCAGTTCTGAATAATGTCGTTGGCCAGGTAAACCAGGTTGAGCCGGTGAGCTGCGTCAGCTGTTGGACGTAGAAACAAACTGAGTAGGAGCCACTAATGCTAATGAGCGACTGCATTTAATGAATTGAAAACTACATTATATTTGGCTTTAGTGATATTTCTATCACGGATACATTTAGACTCCAGAGACAGACAGTATTAACAAAACCATGTCTTGCAAAAGATCTGTCTGCAAACATGAGTCCAATAAAGTGATCAATATTTTGACATTTTTATATCACAAGTTGTAACTGGATAGTTTCACCAGTAAAAGAAAAATAATCGTTAATAGAGAGACACTTACATTCTATGTTCTATCTACAGACAGTTGCTAACAAAACCCTCTCACATTTCAGCGTGCTCATTTAAACAGGCCAACATTAACAAATAATGTCCTTTCTTCCTTCTTCTATCTCCCTCAAGGTTCATCATAAATGTGCAACTGGCTGCTATTGTTTTACCCACTCAACAACAGTGGAGGAAGTGTGCTATACCAAATGCAGGCTCCAACATAACATCTCCATATTGTAAACAGAGGCCTTGTGCTATGGTGAAAAATGTTATGTTTGGCATGAATATAGACATGATTAGCAAAATGATTTAGTTAATTTGCTGAACCAAACAAAATAAAACCAAAGGGTTGCGCTCTGAACCACATGAGATTAACCACATGGCATGGTAATATGGATGAATATATATGTATATATACATATATATATTTAATTTTTTTTAGGATAATTTCTGTAGGGATAATGCTTTATTTATTTGCTGTAAAGAGGACGGTTGTATGTAATTATGTCATTTAAAACCCATTTATTGCTAGCATACATTTGGGCAAAACAATGTTTTGATGTAACTGCACTTAAACTAATGAGGGAAAAGATAGCATAATATTACATTGAATTGTCTATGGCTAAACAATACTTTTTAGGGCCGCTGACTGCGTTAATTCATATTTTAAATTAAGGAAAATATTAAAACTATATGCAATGAATTGTGACCATGGACCAATAATGGTGTGACATCTCATAAACACAGAGGTTCATACACAGCTTATAGAAAACAGGGCCCGGAAACGCACACCAACGGACACGTTTCCAGTAAACGTAATCCAATTTGTTATTTTCCATGAACCCTCTAATTGGCTAAAAGTAACCCTTGAGTATGCCTATCCACAAAATGCATTGTCCTCTTATAATATACATTAAGCAATACGGACGCCTGCAGTGACCAGGAATTATAATAATATTGGGACAAACTATTTGTAGTCCCTTTTCAGTTATCAACCATTGAACACACAACAACCAGAAGTGTCCTCTTGGTGCCATGGTTTGATTTCTGGTAGCAAGCCTTTCACTTTGGCTCCTAGAGGCCCCTATTCTGCTATCCTTAGGGCCTACAACGCTAAACCAAGGCAGAGATTTGTGCACCACATCCTTTTTCTAGCTTAAGATAGCAAGCAATTAAACTTTGGACTGCACAAAACAAGGGAATGAGTGGGAAGATGCGTTCAAATCATGTGCATCCACAGTCAAAGCAGTGGAACAATCCATCCAACAGTTCAAAGTAATACAATATTAATAGCCCACTAAAAAGACGCTCCTTTACCGTGTCTGTCTTACTATCCTATTTGTACCAAGACTTGTGTGTGTTATAGAAATACACCTCCTTAGCAAGTTCCAATTAGGCCTATACCGTTTCAAAACCAAATGCTGGTCTGAAAAACATGAAACAAATAAACCTGTAATGAGCAGTGCCCCAAGACTAGATTTACAGTATTCACAAGAGGACAGTGGCGGAACACAGCAGACGTGGAAACGTTCTGAGAGCTTCCGAAGTGACAAAGGCATATTTAACACAACAAGCAGAATGAAGCTCAATAATGCAACAGATCGATACTAATGCATACATTACAATGCATACATACATAGGTTATAACAAAGGGACCTTGGTTATCAATCCATGGACTGAACCAAACCTATCCATAGCATATAACTGAAGCAGAGCAAGAAGTGCCCTGTCCATTCATCATCTAATTTCCCTGCAGACACATTTCTTCTACAAAGGAACAGGTATACCAACACCCGTATAAACCTCTTATGTAAATAGATTTGCATAAAAGCATTCACCACATACACAGCACATAAACATGCACACACTCAAAGTCCCATAAAAAGCTAAAATCTAAGAAGGTAACCTATTTCAATCATTATAGCTATTAGAGATGTCTGTAACAATCGTGTTACATTAAATATACAAGTGAATAATCTTAAAGCTCCTGCTCACTGTTCGAAAGCTCATATTTTCCTGCTGTTTTACATTTAGCAGAGACTTAATTTCACTGTTCTATATAAACACTAAAACTTTCATTATTATTGCTTTGAAAGAAAAAAAAAGACAACCAAGCAACATCATGAACCTCTGACAGTCAGAGACTGTGTTGATCGTGGATAAGTACAGTCTTACAATCAACAGAAGTTATTCATAAATATTGAAGGTTGCAAAGAAGGCTGTAGTCAAATGAAGGCTTCATGAGTGTGATGGGATTTGCATTGGCTTTTTGCAATATTGCAATTGCACTGTTCTACCAATATACATAACAGCATATACAACTAAAACATTGTCAAATGGTTATTGTCCATTTTAGGAGTGCTGCAAAAGTATATCTAAAGAAAATACTAGCCTTAGTTCATGGTCTGGTTATACAAAATATTTGGACAATTACTAAAACATCCCATAGCATTGTCAGGGATAAAATAGGCCAGAGGTAGTACTCTTGCATGTTGCACATGCATAATAAACAGACAAATGAGTATATGAAAAACACTCATTAAAACACAGTGCTGTTGTTAGCTCACCCTGTTAATAGTACACTCATGTCATTTATTTATATGACAAGCTTTCCCCTGATTACTGTGATAAAATATTAATTTGAAAGGTGAGACCCTTTGCTTTCACTGAGTTTGTGTTACAGGAAACACGCCTAAAATGGCCATAATACATCTGCAAGACAGGGATCATGGTCAAATGTCAACATACCCTTACGAACCCTTACATCACCTCAGACACTAACAAATGCTGATGCCATTAAGACATACAAAACTGGAGTGATGGGAAGAGCGTCACTTCAAATTAACTAAAATAAGTTGTATCTAACATGAAAATAATTGTATATTCTATTTTGATGGAAGATAAATAAGATCAGAAAATGTGATTCAGATCAGGAAGACAATATTTAGGTTAACAACCATAGACGGACAAAAGATATCGCGAGTCTCATATAATAAGCACTAGATATCAAAAGTAGAATAATCTTCCCTGTTACATTATTGGTGTAAACATGAATTGTCATGGACTTTTGCAGTCCACCAACACATAACCACATACACATGAAGAGCATCTGTGGCTTTCGGTGTATGGTAAGCAACTAACATGATGCCTTATCTTAACGCAAATACAGAAGGTCAGAGAGAAATTCATGAACTAGTGAATAAGAAGAATAAGTCCAGTTTTGAAACAAAGATTCAGTAATTTGCTTCATGAATAACCCTGACAAAAAAAATATATAATCCGAATTAAGAAGCAGGTCTATCAAGCAATAGTCCGTTGATCAATATAGCGACATGTCACATATGAGTACGAGAAGTTGGACTTCAGCTATGGGGGCCGGACGGGATTGAGGGGAAATGCATTTGAACAATTTGAACTAGAGTAAAACTTTACGAAACAAATCTGGCTAGCTAGTTACTACCAGGCTGTCTTCTGAGAAGCTTCTGAGCCTGACTAGCTAGCTAGTTACTACCAGTCGGTCTTCTGAGCAGCTTCTGAGCCTGACTAGCTAGCTAGTTATTATCAGGCGGTCTTCTGAGCAGCTTTTGAGCCTGACAAGCTAGCTAGCCAATACCAAACAAGCTGTTATTCCATGATCAATACTGGACCAAACACAATATCATTTTAAATATAGTTATGTTTAAGTAGACCAATATTTGTATAATTATCCAATATCTGTGTTGCCTATAAAATAGTTAGTAGTAAAAGCAAGCATGGCTAACCAGTTCGAGATGAGTTAAGCAACTTACATTTTCTTAACCATTTCATCCAATATCGCACTATCATGTTGTGAAACTTCTTGTTTTCGATGCACCATGTCGATAATCCTTGTATTGAGTCCATTGTATTCGAAACTGTTTGAAACTTCCTGTCTAGTTTGGACTCTAGAGAGCCGCCAGAAGCGCCTGATCCTGCAGCCATTTCTGGAGGAGCTAGCGCTGCTTACGACCATCACCACACGGCTAGCCGTAGCCGATGCTACCTGCTAGTTCGGCTAGCCGACACGACTAATGCCGCTCGGGAAAATGTGCTTGTTCCGTATGGTAGTTAAGGTATTGTACTTTCTGCCTTTATAAAAGGACACAAATCCACCATGCAACAAATCAATATTTCGTTGGAATTTGCATTCAACAGCTAGGGCTAAAAGTTGTAGCAGCGGTGTGACATTGTGAGTTGGTTTCGTACATCCATTGGTCTGATTAACCAGGGTCTGTTTACTCGTCTGTTGCTCGTGGAGTCGCTTCCGCAAATACAGCGCCATTATCGCGCCACCCAGTGCATGTGTATCTTTTGGTTTTTAGCGCCCCCACCTGGTAGACTATTCCAAAGTTTATCGTCTGATATGTTATCTTTGTTCAATGTAGGTTTAGAGTTAAGATCAGTCAAGTTATTCCAATTTCCTAAACGGCTTAATGCAAAAGGTGATCTCTAAACCGCATCTGCCTTTTAAATTTGTAGGCCTTTCTACTTTTAAACAAAAAAGTTCAAATGCAGACTATTAGTGGAATGTTTAGTATTTGTTTGCATTTGTTTTATTTGACTAAATTCAATTATTTACCAAGAAGAATGCATCATTATAAAAATCTATGAGGAAAAATTTTTTGTTTGTAGCAGGCCTAGAAAATATCTAGGTGAATTGGCAATCATAAACTATCTGGAAAATTAAGAAAATTATATATATATAAAATTATATATATTTTGTATATCTTATAATGTACCCTCCTCCCTATAATTATGTTTTTAATGTCATTCCACACAAAATATATTTTATGATAAAAAAGGGTATTTCATATTGACTTACATTAGAATATAATTAAACCAGGATGCAATAAGGTTAACGTTGTTTTCAGTTGATTTTATGTCCATAAAGAAGCAAAAAATAATAATATAATTCTCAATTATAGTACAAATGTAGAAACAGGAACACATGGGGTGTTTATTGTCCTCCAAATACAAGACTCTTATTTTGAGACTCTACCCCAAACCCATTCAAAATACATTTTATGTTGTAAATGACAAAACAAGAATGTCAAACCCACAGTGTCAAAAGAACAGGAGTAAAAATAAAAACATTCAAATAAATAAGTGCATTCAAGAACCAAACAAAATTCTGATTGTACACAATCACCAGGCTACAAGCCATTTGAACATTGCTTTTCCAAGTAGTATTTCTTTTCAGTAGATCTTAAAAGAATACCTTAATGATTGGTCATTGGCATTAGTTAATATCTCCTCGTTATCATCCAAAGTGCGAGTACAACTTTTATTATCCCATATTTTAGCCTGCATTTTATGCCTGTAAATTGATTCCGCTGCACAGTATCATTTGTAATAGCTACATTTCAATTTTGCCACTTTTTATCCGAGCCCTAATGCCTCCGTTTACACTAGATTCCATTGTTAGCCAGAAATTGTAGCCAGAAATGTTGGACTTTAGCAAGTCATAATTTATAAGTTAGACTAATACATTGGAAGATCCTTTACTTCAGTTTAAGGACGGGCCTACATGTATGCATCTCCTAAAATCGTGAATAGTTCTCATTTATGAGTCTGTTCCTTGATACCACAAAATAGAAAATAGAGCACTGATTGGGAAGATGCATCAAACATCAGATTATCAAAACAGTCAACTTTTCAAACCCATTAAATACACATATGCATACACATTTGTATATGAACCGACATATGAAAATGAAATTGCCGATAGAACAATAGGCAAGTGAAGGTGGTCATATAGTGCAATATCCATAGTGTAATCCATTTTTATCCCGCGGTTGAGTGTTAAAATAAGCTGCAGTTCTCCCTTGCAATGCCTTGGCAACGTCCCATGTCGCTAACGACTCCACTGCTAGCTTCAAAGTGATGTAATTCACGGCCCGCCTCCTTTTCACGTTGGCTGGCATGCTCAGGCCTCCACTGTCTGGCAGCGTTCCACCTCTAAACCGGGAGCAGCTAAGGTGAGTCTGCCGTGGGAACGGCAGAGCTCGACGAGACAGAGCCATCTTGCGTAGCTGGGCTGCCACGCAGGGAAGGAGGTGGGGAGATCTGAAGTCTTCTCCATGTTCCGTTTTCCCTCCTGCTATACGAATGCCGCCGGTCGATACTGTCCAAGGGTTCGCATGCGGGAAGCCCAGATTTGATTTCCTCCATGTCCCTCTTTTGTGAAGATGTCCCTGGTAGGCGCGTCGAGATAACATTGTTTGAAGTCACTGTGTGGCAGAAGTCCAGCAGATCTCCACTCTGATGACGCTTGGCTTGCTGATGTTGTGGCCAGACGGTGTCAGAAGGTTCAGGGTTCAACCAGCTCATCTTTCGCTTCTAGAAATAATAAAATAAAGATAGACAATTAGGAGAAGGCAGAGGCACACACACCAACGTGATCAACTCATAACCATACACGCGCAAGTGGATTACTGAGGCTTAGGAGATGAGTAATATGTGCTGGGGAACGGTACTGTCTGATATTTTTAAAGATTCAGTGAAAGGCTTGCCTTGACGGGAATATGCAGCTGGTTCTGGCGCCAGCGGGACGGGCCCAGAACCACACGCTCATGGGTGGGTGTGATGGAAGACTTAGGCACCATCTGAGGAAACCACATTCGAAGCAAGATCTCTACCTGGACAATGGTGTGGAGGTACTTTTCACTGTGGGCAAAAACAAAACAGAGGGGCATTCATTTATGGACTATTAGATATTAAAGAAAATTGCAAATGTAAAGCATTATGGCCAGAGGTTTTCATGAAATAATGTTAAATATTGCCATTGCTTACCCCATGTCAGGCTTCTGCAGAATTCCTAAAATCCTCTGCAATCTATCAATGGCAACGCTCTGCTGGAAGCCTGTTAGACCTGACAGTAGACAAAGAGACTTTGATTAGAACATGTTGAAAATGAATGAATAGAAATTACAAATGAACAACACACAGGGCATGTCCCTCACAGTACATAGAAGGAGAATGTTATCTTGTGAAGGATTACCTTTCTCAAATCGTCCCTTTTTAAGCCCGTTCAGTAGATCAATCAGCGGTCTGACAAATTTCTGCAAATCGGCACACTGGCGGGAGAGAGAGGGAGAGAACGCACATTAAAACCAACAACATGACTCAATGCCGTATCGGTTTCAAATCAATGTTCAAAGATGTAGCATGCAGGGTGTACAGGCATTATGTAAGCGGCTACATGCTTACTTTCTGAGCAAACGCTGTGTCCCCCGGTGAGACCGAGGAGGAGCCCAGTGTGACAGCCCCGGGGGAGGGGCCCTTGGCGGCCAGTGAAGCCTCAACGGGACAGGACTTGCGGCACTGCTTGTCGGAGGAGTGGCCTGGGAATGGGAAGCCTACCACGGAGGCCCCTGCACCGCGACCGGCCAAGTAGAGCACACTTCCTCCTCTACTCTCCCCCTCACCCTCGGAGGAGAAGAGGTCTGCCTCGTCTTCCGTGTGCTCGCTCTCGCTGAGGAGCAGGCTGGGAGTGGAGGAAAGTGAGTCATAAGACGGCCATTTGGATGACTTGCCCAGCGAATTCATTCCTCAAACCTGGAAAGAAGAGATGGGACGATGATTTAAAAACAATTGGCATTAGTAATTATATCACTGAAGGAAAATATATGGAGCATATAGCATAGGGGACATCAGCATTGACATGTAAAAAAAATGTAACCTACTGGCAAAACAACACATTACTGAATGCTGAACACCAAATTCCACCACAGTTGTGTGTTTTTTTCGAGTTATATCATACGTCCGACCCCCCACCCCCATAAAAAACGGCAATGAAAAAATAACCCCTACACTGTGTTGTAGGGGTTGATAACACAGAACTGTATCAACATCTGGCTACACTTACAGCATACCATTCCAGAACACAACCTTTAACAGAAGTGTGTCCAACTTCGTTTTAACACGAATAATTACAGCAATTCTTCAGATATAGGAAAAGAGGAGGAGATATATTATTAAAACACTATTTTGTTTTAATTTGATATAAATTAATATTTCAGTAGGAAAATACTATGTTTTATGGAAAAACATTATGCGTGTCGTCCTCCAAATGTGTTGATGAAATCTAGTTTAACACATTCTATATGTGTGTTACTATAAAAAAAAAAAAAAAAGTCAAATCAGCAAAATGTGTCCCGGTGATTTTGTTACTGTATAATTACTTTAACTTTCCCACTGTAAAACACGGTATTTCCTTGTTGTGGTATATTCATATATAATAATACGTTAGAAATATATATTATAACAAAATATAAAAATAATAATTTGGAAACCTTTTGAGCATGAGCTTTTCCGTTATATCTGTTAACGCAGTTAACCAGAACAAAGGCTTACGACAAACTCACACCAATAATAATTACTATTATGGTTAAGGAAAAACACAATGACAAACCTTAAGCTCTCACCTCAAGTACGAGTGGATTCAACGTAGACAGGAACGCAAATAACGAAGTCACGTTAGCAGATAGTTGCAGTGAATCAAACTATGTGGATTCAAGACAGCCTTTCCCAATGGTAATTCAGCATGTATGTTCTATGTTGCCTGTGATGTTGTCTTGTTTGCTCACTTTCCCTCCCTTTCTGTCGCCTTTGGATTCCCCTTACTTTGTCAGTCCCAGCCTTGGTCAGAAAAACATGTGAAAAACTGACACTTACTCCACGGGCATTACACGTGCTGAATCGAGCGCTGCAATTGGCTTCCATAAATAAGAGTAGCCTCCCATTTGCTCCGAGTTGAACCATTCAGCGACATTCGTAAAGCTGATTGGTTAGTAAAAGTACATGTCGGACCCCGCCCCCGCACGTGTTGATCGTGTGGTGCGCTGGTGTACACATGGTGAACAAAAGACACGCGGCATTACTTTGTTATGTTGATTTGCACAGTGTAGTCATATCATCATTTAGACATTTAGAAACGAACTGTGCGAAAGTACACAATATGTCAATAAATACAAAGACAGATGAAACTAAATTAAACCAAACGCATGCATTGAGTGTATATGCATTTGGTCATTTAAACTGTCAATATACTTAGTTGGGGCTTAATAGATAGATACATACATCCATAGAGTACTTTATATCTCACAAGTACATAAGTACGATAACTTCTATACTAGATTAAAATAAAAAACGTTCTCATCAGGCAAGATATTACTATTTATGTGAAAATTAAATATAAAATGTGCATTGCCACTCAGAGGGGGACGTTCCTCTCCCGCAGAGCGGAGTCATAGGTGGCTATTTCGGTGGGCAGGATTTACCTCCTGTAACGGTCCTTACTGAAGCGAGGCTGACGAGTCTCTGGCTGAAGACACTGTTGTCTGACTAGTAAGTCGTGTAGGGGGTGTGCAGTGTTGTTCGTTATGTTGAGCACCTTGTGCAATGTCTTCTCTCCACATTTCCACTAATGATACTAGGCCTATGTTTGAAATGTTTGGACATCAATACAACCCCACGCAAATTTAGCTTAATTTTATTAACTGTATTTCTAAATTCAACACATTTTAAGCAAACATTTTAATATAAAATGTAGGCCTCTTAGTTGACTTAAATGTGTTTAAAATTAGTGAAGGATGGGTTCATGATGCCCCCTTTGTAACATATCACATTAGTGGTAGTTGTGCCCGATGGTTGTAAACACAAAATTTGACCCAGTATATTTCTTCATCAATAGTGTTGATGGGATTAAGCATCGTTCATGAAGGGTATATAAAAATTGAATGCACATCAACTGAACACTTGTGTAGCACTATTGCAGCATGTTGATCCAATATTTTTAGGACAAACATTAGTCTTTTATGTTTCCGTATCTTTACTTTCACCACAAAACTTGAAATATACATTAATCTTCATGTTGAATGCAGAATGTGTGCATTGCTAGGAGGCAGGCCCTCAGCACAGCAATCGACAGTCTGCACTCTCTAGCACCTACTCCACTTATCAGTGTCAACAGTAATTGTCATCACAAATATATTCAGCTGCTAACCAATTAATGAATGGGCTTCAGTACAGCAATAATGAAAACATAACGTGTTTTTTTCAATTTATTTACAGTTAGTTCTTGGCAAACCCAGCCACGTTGATGAAAGCAAAACTAAAAGGGATCCTACCTAAGCAGCAGTTGTATGATTGAGTTCATACAATGTTATGTTTGCTAAACATGATACAATGTAAAATCCTGTATCTTTGACTACATCGTTATTAAAACAAATCTAGATAAGTAACAGAGCCAAAATGAATAATCCGAGTGTAGCAATATAAATTGAAATATATTTGAAGCACTGCCAATTATTTAAATAAAATGGTCAATTCTGTCACAAATATACAAATATTTTCTTTTACATCCTGGATATACCTCTGTCAATGAATAGCAGGACCCACTCCTGTTATATTCCTCTAAGTTTGCGAGGAGTTCATCACTGTCATGTTTCTTCGTTTAACCACCTGGTCCCACGCAGTATCTCTCCTAGCGTTTCGTTTTATTTAACAGCCCACCCAGGCATCGTCTCTGTACGTCCTGGAGATGAAGGCTATCTTCCTGGCCATGTCTGTGTTGTAGATACGCTTGCAGTTCTCAAAGTTCTTCCGCTGTCGCTCTCGGCATGGCTTCTCAAAGTAGCGTTTCCGCTTCACAGCCTCAATGACGCCATCATGAGCCAGGACTCTTGAGAACAGAGACAAATATACATTAAGAATGGCATATGGAAAAATTGAAGATGAGATAAATAATCGACATTGCTTACAGCCACAGTGGACTACACTTAGAGAATGATAGAATGTTTGCTGTTTGTTGATTAGCTAAAAAGGTACCACTTCAATTGATTGTCAAGGTGAAACGTTTCTTTGTTGCAGGTATTTTCAAACCATTTTACCCTTGTCTACGGAACACTGCTTGTGGATTGCTACCACACAACTAATGAATAATACAAATACGCAGCCTTGTATTAATGATTAGGACCAAATTCTTTCCTTGCACTTAATTTACTACTTAGTTTTACATTTTTGTCATAGGGTAAACTAAGTCTATAGAACTGACACTATTGAGATTTGGTATTGCATACACAAGCAACATATTGAGTAATATATAGCGCAAACTAGTTATAATCGTAACAGTGTTTCAATTAAAAATGTATTAGCACCAGTCACTTTACTAGTTTCGCCTCTACCCAAACGCGCGCTTACTCTATGACGATTGAGTGTTTTTAATAGTATGTTATTATACAAGACGATGCCATGGTAGTTTTAAAGCCACTGTGCCTTCACCGTGGTTAAATCAATGAACCAACCGATTTTAAATGAAGGAGTGTGTACACTTCCTATATCATTAGTTCATGATTATTCCAATAAATAATAATTCCATTATATGAATAAACCCAACATCTAGGACATTAATTATGTTGCACAGCTGCGGTTACTTTGACATTGAACCGGAACGGAAGTTAGCAAGCGGTTAGTAAGAATATGTACAGTACTACAATTGTCTTCCTGGTTTAGAAAAAAATACAAACTATAATAAATTCGATTAATTTGTCAACCTGTTTAAAGTCTTGTACGCGGCGTCGACATTGCCTTCTTGAACCATTACTGTACGTGCAACGAAGCGGAGATGGTTTGCCATGTTTAGTCGGTGGTGTTCCCAGAAAATGGACCGGGCAGAAACTAATTCGTTCTTTTTCCTCATTTATTTGCGGATTATAACAAGCTTAGAGGTGCATGTATCGCCCCCTACTGCACTGGGGTGTAAAGTCACAATCTACATATTGTAGATTATTTTAATGCCCGTTAAAAATGTGCCTGTTTCGGAACGGGACGATTGTTTGGCCGCCAGTATTCTCTTAACATCCCGACAGCAATCAATAAATCTAACAAAAAAAGGGAAAATCTGTCGAAGGCCTGTAATAAGCCAGTCCAATAATTTATTTCACCCCGAATCAGATGATTGGATGGCCTACCTACCTGACTGTCTACCTACCTACCATGTTACGTGCGCACACTCTGCCCATGCACATTACCGGAGTCATCCAGAAGCCTAGGCAGACCCAGCGCTATGGCTAAAGCTAGCGAGCTATAGTCAAGTGTTTTGGGGTAGTGGCTTTGGAGGGAGGCCTGAAGGGAGGGGTGGGATTCGTTCGGTTGGATACTTTTAAAATGTATCTTTCTGTGGCTGGTTCCTCCCAAAATTGCCTATCCTAGCTTTAATACATGTTCTATGTTTCCTATACCAAAAACCCTGTGCATAATCCTGCCTTTTGCCTATCAACTAACTTAACTAATGCATTTTATCTGGAGGGGACTTCAATAATATCACCAACATATATCAAATGATCTGCAGTAACAGACACACAGCCATTAGACTCACTCACTGAAGATGTAACTACAGAGATACTACAGATATGGAATCTGGGAAACCTAGTCCAATAGAAAGCAAAGGTATAAGGATGAAGAAAACTTAACTTAATTTCCCAAATTCCCACCTAGTTTAGTATATGACATGGTTCAGACCACTGAGCAGGATAGGGGGGGGCATAAAGAAAACCTTTGAATTACATAATTTATTTTGAAATAATTTATGTTGTGGGGGGGGGGGGCAACTGCATGTTTTTCATGTCACTTTTCCACTGCATTTTCTCCATAAAAAAAGAAAAATGGAATCTTTCCCTTTTAACTAATATTACAGTTATAATTTACAATTATAATATATTACTATTGTCATGGCCTATTAATATTGAATAAGTTTAGGCGTAGAACTTTAATTGCTTATCTTTTTTCTGGACTTTATTGATGTGCAACAATCAAATCAATATAATTACAAATTAAAAATGAAAAAGCAAAATCAAAATACTTACCAGTACCATTTGGAACTCATCTTGTCTCTGTATGGGAACTCGCTGTATGAGACAATTTAGGTTTTGACCGCTCCAGCTAATTTCTGACCAATTATAAACTCTCTTCCGCTCTTCATAGTGTGTGTGTGTGTGTGTGTGTGTGTGTGTGTGTGTGTGTGTGTGTGTGTGTGTGTGTGTGTGTATACCATTGTGTAGCAACCATAGGGTGATGGCAGCTGAAGTACTATCACAGTGGAGAGGTGAGGAAATGTTACTATCCAATTAGAGACCAGGGGATGAGTAGAGGGTGACGTTGGTACTGATTGAGATTAAAAGATTTAAACTCCTGGCCTCAGATATTTATGTGCGTAGGTTAAAAATAACTTATTCCATTAGTAAAATTGAACTGTAATGAGGTTTGTTGTGTTAATTCTACTGAGATTTGACCCAGGTGCAGGCTTACTTTACATTTTTAAAAACCTTTGATATTCTGCAATATGAACTAGTATATTATTCTTAAGGAGCATTATTTGCCAAGTGATCCAAGGTCTCTGAAGAAAAATAAAACATGTGAACCCCTTCAGTTGTCGTCAGATCTTCAGCTCCATGAGCAAAGTAAAATTGTTGAGCAGAAAGATTCCAATTAAGCTTCAAACTGGCTCTCTTTTGTCCCTCCTAGACAAAATAACACACAAGAGTCTCAAAAGTTAGCCCAATTTTGTTTGGTTTTCACAATGAAACAATACTTAAAGGTGCTGTTAGTAAGATTTAAGAGCTATGATTTGAGTGTAATTAATGCCATAGCCATCCGTTAACTGTTAGTGAGTTAATATCTGTGCCGAGTTGACTGTGCCTCTCTCCGTATGAGCCCATTTATATTTAGGCCACTCCTGGCTAAATCCTGACCAATCAGGGCATTTCTTCCCTGCTTGGTTCGGGGACTTCATCTTGCCTGGCAATCACAGGTGCGTGAAATGCAACACTTCTCAATGGCTGAGGAACTTGTGGAGGGAGGGAGCAGAGAGGTAGAGGTTTTTTTTTGGGTTGTTTAGTTTCATAATCTTCATAATCAAACTCTCAAATCTTACCAATTGTACAGCAGCTTTAAATTATACCTAAATCAATGGTGACACACACTTAAAAAATTACCTCGGCTAATTTGCAAATCAAGGCCTTGCCAATGCCTTTACCAAAAAAAAAAAGTAAATTAAGTTGAACATATTCATATTATTGTCTGAATACTGTTGATACTACTATTGCTTAATTGTATATGTATATGGATATTAACTCTCTTAAGAGTCTTACCGCGGAATTCTGGCATCACATACAGTCTCTCTAAATATGACGATGGTCCACTGAACATACTGTAGGTAGAATAGAGGAGGGCAATACTCACAACACTGTTTCCTAAACATGAACACAATGCTTATTGGATGATCAAAAAGTATACCGCCATTATAATACTGCATTGCTGCCTATTGAGAAACATATTGCTCCACTGTGCAGGGAATTTATGTTATTAACAAGGACTCATTAATGCCAATTAAATATTTAAATTCCAGGCATGTAGAATACAAATAAGTTTAACAAGCGTTAAGATCATTTTCCTATCATTTTCCAATCATGTTGGTGTTTTCTTTGTTTGTTTGTGGTCAAGCCTCACTCTAGTCCTGTTTAGAGCTGGCTTGGGCCGGTCTGACAACTAGCCCATCTGCCTATTATTTAACGATTATCCTATCAATCTTTCATTTTTTTAATGTAATTCCTGCTTATGTATGTCACAGCCTTGTGTTTAAACAGTGCTACATATATAAAGTTGCCTTTGTTTCGGTCAAAATAAAGGATTTTGACCAAACCCGTCACACTCCAACTCTGGTAAAACAGAAAAGTGGTTGACATAAAACAAGCGGCGGTATGATTGATGTAAGTATGTGGTCGTAATTAGTCACAATTACCTTCAGCTGATATCTTATATTGGTCAGGTACTTTTAAACAAACTGCCAACTCTTATAAAAAGAGGGTTATGTTTCAGAAGGCACGGGAGGATGAAGGGAAACAAGGATGGAGCTCAGCGCAGAAATGAAAGAGCACTGCCAAGGGTTATATAATATACAACACTGCCAGCATCTTGAGGGAAACTTCAGGGGCCTAGTGCATCATTCTTCCAGTAGTATATGGCATGTAAATTCCTCTGTGGACATGTATGGAAGAAATGGCCTTCTGTGACATTGAGTTTGTGTATTTCCTAAGGGTAAACCTGCTACCCTGGTCAAGGTTTTAGGGCCCTTTACCCTCAATCAGAAGGTCATATTTTTCAATAATAGACCACCTTACATATTGTTTTATTGGATCTTTTCATATGCTTTTTTTATAATACATTTAAATAAAATGAGGCTGATTCAAGGCCTAGGCCGTGAAGTGGAGAGCAAGCAGCAACAGCAAGTAGTGTGCATCATTCCGCCTAAAGGTTGCTAACTCACAACTGGCATCTATTTGCTGAACCTGTTGAGCCAACTGGAGCCTAAGTCAGGTCCCATGGGGGACAGCGGAAGGGCCGTGACTTAGGCAATAGGCAATAGACCATAACAGTGTGAGTGTTGTTTTGTCATCGACTCAAGACAAGCACGTCATCAGTTAAAGACCTACTTTCAAGCGGAAAGCCCGTGGTTGTAATGGAAAAGCAAATCCAAGCTGCGCTGGGCTGCCACTTGGTTATATGGTTTTAATATGTGTGTGCACAGTAATTTTATGAGTGAGATTTTAAAGTAAAAGACTTTACTTTACTCTACCTTTAACGAACAGATAGCAGTGAACTAAAGTAGGCAACTACTTGACACATTCTACTTATGTCAGAAATAGCAAGATATAATATCATAATCATAATATAATAATCATAATAACGCGATAAGAGAATAGTTTGCTATTCGAGAGAAATACAAATAACAGTTGAATCTTTAATCTTTAACTTGTATTATCATTTTTTTTGTTTTATATCCGATCCGGTAGAGAGCGCTAATGTACTACAGAAGTGGAGGTAAAACAGGTTTATTACAGACGAAGAAGAAATGCGCCAGCGAGAGCAACAATAAGTTCAAAATGGGGCTTGAAAGTACTATGGTCTGGTAAGAATGATACAAATAACTATTATTGTCATTGCATTTATTGAGTATACATTGATTTTGAGTAAATAACAATGGGAATTTGGTCTAAATCCAAATCTTAACTAGTAACGTTAGCTAGCTAATGTTATCACTCCTGCTACATGGACTGAGTCATTGCAGCTAACGTTAGCTATCGTCAGGTTTTACTCGTCGCATTTAAAGCACTATTTGTGTTTTCCACAAGAAGATGGATATAACCTGTCTTTACTACTTTACTAAGGCTGACTATTGGGCCCGTGCCTCAGGCTGAATATAGCGTTAATCAATATTGCACCCGGTAGGCCTCCAATATCCCTTCGTTCTTTGAGGGAGATCCGATCACTTCTTAAACATTTCCTTTTCAATTTCGTTGATATTGTTTAACGGCAATACAGAAGCTAAGTTGTTCAGTTAAGTAATCGTCAAATTAGCACCTTACGTCGGTGAAAAACGAAGTAGTTCCATCCTAACACAGTTGATCTCTCCTCCCCCTCCCCCTCCCCCAGTGTGGACAACAGTGAGTACATGAGAAATGGAGACTTTCTACCCACACGGCTACAGGCTCAGCAAGATGCTGTCAACATCGTTTGTCACTCCAAAACACGCAGCAACCCAGAGAACAATGTTGGACTTATCACTATGGCAAAGTAATCCATCCGATTGACTTATTATATATTTGCCGTTCGATTATGATGGTTCTAAAGTGAAAACCTTGATCTTTCCTGTTTCTCTACAGTAACTGTGAAGTCCTGACCACGTTGACTCCAGATATGGGTCGAATCCTGTCCAAACTACATGCTATCACACCCCGTGGCAATATCTGCTTTTGCACAGGCATCAGAGTGGCTCATGTGAGAAACATTGGTTGTTTTTGTTGCTTTCCTATACCTGGTTGGAAATGGGTTTCAAGAAGCTGGATTTCAAGGTTAACTGGATATGTTGTGTCAGAATTCATCAAAAGACAGAATTTTTGGTCTCAGATACCAACACTACTCAGTTACTATGGAGACTCCTTCTGTGAGCCTAACATGAGCAAACCTGGTACATCGCATATGAGCTCTGAGATAATCTTGGATCCAGCAGTTGTAGCAGAAACTGCAAGGAGCGGAGTTATGCCTTGTTTCCTGTTACGGAGATATTGTACCATAGAAACTTTACAATAGGGGTATTTCCACAATGGCCAGTCTACATGGTGTTGATTTGAAACCTTTACTTATTATTTTTATTTACTACTGCTGGCTGAGTTTGTGTACACCAATCGCTCAGTCGAAACAAATGTAAAGCAAAATAAAGTTAAACACCACGTTCACTCAGATTTGAGCTGTGTGCCATCAGACTTTAGATATAAGGGTCATCTAAAGTCACACAACACAATCGTTTTTGATATGACATATGGCAAGAATCTATATGAATTGTATTCGTATATTTTTGTTAGTATTTTATCAATCAACTTCAAACCTTTCAAAATTGAAGAAATAGGTAAATTCTAGACCCTAATAATTACACACTTAATAGAAGTATGTTAAACCCGCCCATGCCCTGGTCAGTAGGCTATTTTAAAATTCATCCATGATCAAGCTGCTTTTCAGGACGCTGATGGCTTTGAAGCCTGTCAAACCTGCATTTTTCAGGTTCCAGATATGTGAAATTTAATTAACTCTTTCTTTGAAATAGAAATCAGCTGTTGTGAAATGGAAAATCCTGAAATCCGACGTGCTCGCTCTATCCAGAGTTCTGGTTTAAGTTTTAAGATATTTAACCTGCTATTTTGAAAGGCCCCCTGGTCTATATTCAAAGCATTGTCTCTTTTATTCTAGTTGGCACTTAAACACAGGCAGGGGAAAAACCACAAGATGAGGATTATCGCATTTGTCGGAAGCCCTGTTGAGGACAACGAGAAAGATGTGAGCATACAAAAAATAAATTTTATAGTTTAGACATTTAGGCTATTTTTCTCTCCTGCTGTACACTTGTTGCTTTGTTCTATGACCTTACCCTATTTTTGTTCCAACCATAAAGCTTGTTAAACTGGCCAAACGTTTGAAAAAAGAGAAGGTCAATGTGGATATCATAAACTTTGGTGAAGAGGTGAGAAGACATGTTTGCCACTACTTACTTAGTTTCTACCTAGTTTGTTTCTACTCCAAACCAAGACACTATAGTATTTGATGCAAATGTAAAAAGAAAATAACTTTGATGCCAAGCATTTTTCATTCCAATATCAGTCTTTTATATTGCCATCTATCCGTTTCTGCCCAACGTTGCGGCCGTCCAGGAGTTAAACACAGAGAAGCTGACTACTTTCATCAACACCCTCAATGGGAAAGAGGGAACGGGCTCTCACCTGGTCACCGTTCCCCCAGGGCCCAGCCTCGCCGACACACTGCTGTCCTCACCTATCCTGGCCGGGGAGGGTGGTTCCATGATGGGCCTCGGTGCCAGCGACTTTGAGTTTGGTGTGGACCCCAGTGCTGACCCAGAGCTGGCGCTGGTAAGACGACGCTCAACATTCTGGTTCATCGTTAGCACATTTAGGCAGCCCTTATGTACACGCTGTAGGTTATAGTATAGCTCTAGTCCACCAATATTGTCAGCGTGTGCGCCCCGGGTATATTCACTTATCCGTGGGATCGTGTGTGCTTCCCCCCCCCCCACCAGGCGCTTCGCGTGTCCATGGAGGAGCAGAGACAGAGGCAGGAGGAGGAGAGCCGTAGAGCAGCGGTCGCCTCTGTAGCGGATGCCAGCATGCCTGTGTCAACTCCAGAGGGTAAAACAAACACACACCATGCGAATGTCTGAATTAGTGGTAAACATTACAATAGGAAGGGCTCTTATTGTTTACAAAGTGCTTTGACAGGGAACTGAAAGCAACATACATAGGAATGTTAAACAATAAAAAAATCTAAATATTGATCTAAAAATAGAAATAGGGCTGCGGGGGCTTATGGAGGGAAATATCCCTTGAATGTTGACATTTGAAAGGGCATGAGAAGGTTGCGGGTCTGTCACTGATTGGATTTGATATGGTTCGTTGCAGAACCAGAGGAGGCATGGCTGAAGACGTCTGAGGCTCAGCCCGAGACCGGCGCCAAGGCGCTCCCAGACTTCAGCAGCATGACGGAGGAGGAGCAAATCGCATACGCCATGCAGATGTCTCTCTCCGGAGGAGGTACGCCAACCCATGCATGTCCAAGACGGCACTTGTGTTCCCTATAGACCACTCTTATGTTCACGTCACCGCTGGTGGCAGAAGGTCAACAGAATGCCGTTCTGCAAAAATACATGTTTAAAAGTGAAAAATGTCATATTTAACAGAACATAAAATTCAACATGGCTAATTCCTAATGGTAAACACCAGTTATCCATGATAACCATATCCATGATGACAGCCTGTAGTTGGCAACCTTAGCATGCAGCAGTAGCTTGTTAACAAAACAAATGCTCATGACATGTTTAGAACAGCACTGCATTTATAAGGCAGGCCTTTAATAACTGAAGTATGGCGCAGGGTGATGGCACCCTACACAATGACATCATCATGTTTACAAAAACTGAGTTGGCCCATACTGCATGTAAAGATGGCAGTGGAATCTCTTTAATTGGATATTCTTCTCTGTATTGCCATTAGAATACGGAGACATGGATACCGCAGCCGCGATGGACACGGCAGAATCAGCCAAGGTGAGTTATTCACATGAAACACAAATCGGTCTATATTTTCTCTAATGTAACAATTCACTGTGCATCCCAAGGACTAGACTCAACTCTTGCCCGGCCAACGGCGCCGTGTGGCCAAATGTGGTATTGCAACAATAGGCAGGAAAGGGACCCATTCTCCAAAAACAAAAATCTATAACTGCAATTGATGTTAAAGGGATTATCTTTTAGTGGGAAGTTGTACACCACTTGTTTGAAATGAGTGAGGTCATCTCAAGGTATGTGCAAAGCCTCTGGATTGAGAACACACACTTCTAGGCCAGGTTGGTGTGAACCTCTGCTGTAGTATGGGGGCAAATGCAGACATTGCCTCTTTGATGATTATTTGAGTAATTACCTTAACAACTCCATAGTTTTCCCTTTTAAACTTGGTAATTTCCAAATATTTGTGTTTGGAAAATGTGTTAAATTTTCCTTCATTTCTTCTAGTTCATAATTTATAATCTAAATTCAGATAATGGCATGTTGGATATCAATGCCATATGAATTGAAATAAACATTGATCTACTGGTTGACAATGATAAAGTATAGAGTAGTCAAAAGTACAGCTAGACTACTACTAAAGAGGTTTTTTTTTTTATCAGAAATGTCCTCTGCCTAAAATACAATGCAAAAGCACACAGCTGCCACACTAGCTAGCTTGTTCAGTTTGTTTCATTATTATACATCCATGGCTGAATCTCACTCTACTCCCATTCTCATTGGTTACTGTTGGTAAGTAGGGCAATCAACTGCCTGGGAAAGTCTTGCCAGGATATCAGTTTCACTTTTTTTCCACGTTAATGAAAATGTATTTTCTAAAATTAGATCTGTAATTTCTTCATGTCATCTGCAGCAGAGTCTTCAAAATGCCAGGTAGTGCTATGTGCAAAATGTAATATTTAAGGCTCCATGTGAAAGTATATGGAAAGGTAATGACCAGCAGCCAGTCTCAGGGTACCCATGTACTGTTTGGTATATAACTTGGAACAATATTATTATGCTATAGGCCAGATTATCCAGCATGTTGACATTGTGTCGTAATTAATGTTGACATGTGTAATTTTGTAATTGGCAATGTGGTCCTTCTTTGTAACTAACACAAGGTGTTTTTATTCAGGAGGAGGATGACTATGATGTGATGCAAGACCCAGAGTTCCTTCAGAGTGTCTTGGAGAATCTTCCGGGTGTGGACCCAAACAACGAGGCCATTCGCAATGCCATGGGTTCCCTGGCCTCCCAGACAGGAAGCCAAAAGGATGGCAAAAAGAACGAGGAGGAAAAAAAGAAATAAGGAAGCAAGGAGTGAGAGTTTTCTTGGCTGGAGGCTCCAAACAGACAAGATAAAACATGAAAATTGCATACTACTGCAGGTTAATGAAAATATACATATATAAATACTGTTATTACTTTGGCCTAGCCTACTCCCTTGCATTGCATCTGTCGCTTTATTTTCTATATTCATAATAGAATCGGTTGGAAGACCAGTATAAGAACCACAATAACATAGTATTAGTGTATTGAATCTGGAGTATACAGTTGACAAACCCTGTAAAATCTAGGGGTGCAAGTATAGCGTGGCCTACACTGATTGCCTTTTGCTTTCTTTACTTGAAGTGTATAGGCTGACATACCAAATTAGTTAAAATTGTATTTAGGAATACCAAAATTCTGCCGTTAAATATTCCTAGTTACTTAGTTTTCTTTTGCAATAAAAGTGTGTATTATTGAATTATTTGTTTCCCTCAGAAGTTCTTCGAGTGGTTAATTGACAATAGAATGGCATGGTTTCCCATATTTGTGTTTAGTGATGTAGCCCCAATTGGTCCAAGAAGGCTTTTGCATTGTTAACTTTGCTTTTATTAAACCAAAATGATGTGGATTCGGTTACATCCATTCACGTACGTGAGAAGTAGCCAATTTAATTTTTCAATGTATTCAAATCTAAGATATTTGATGGTCATGTGACGGGAAGCACAGCATTTTCTGCTGAAAACGAGCTAGGAATACTCGAACGGGAATCGTACATCCAGGTAAACAATCAAAATACATGCAATATAAATGAATCATTACGGACTCAACTATCCTCAACTGTGACAATGCCGACCCTGTCTGTCTTTCCTTTGTACCGCTATGAAACCTTTTACCACAGAGGATCGGTTTGAATGTATTTAATGGCGTATGCTAGCTAGTTAGCTAAATGACCCCTTGCAGCTTTGGCTGGAGCTCGGCGACCAGCTAGCCAACGGCGACCGTGAAATAACTGCTCTAAATAGAACAATTTCTGTTGCCATTTAAGGTTGCATTTGAAATGGCAATATTCCTTATTGCACTACTACTGGAGTGCATAAAGAGATTTTGAAAATGGCTGTAAACATCACCCGCAAATAAGTGGTGAGCTTTTTCCTTTGAAGAGATTTGATACATGGTGGAACGCTAGCCCCCCTTCGGTAGCGCTAGCTAGCATTAGACGTTGCCATAACTGCAAGGATAATGTTTTTAAACATAACCTGCTAACCCGTTATATCTTGTCAGGTCTTGCATTTATGAACAAGCGGCACGTAAAAGACTCAACATGCCTTTATGCAATATCTAACGTCGTGTGTGCAGAATAACGTGTGTGGCATTTCTAGCTATTGACAGCAATGGTGGCAAAACAATGGGGGACGTTTGTGACCAATGAAATGACAGACTCCATTCCTGCATTCATTATGTATTTATTTTTTAAGGATTTAATCCCGGTATGGGGGACATGAAGACCCCAGATTTTGACGACCTTCTGGCAGCGTTTGACATACCTGACATCGATGCCAAAGAGGCCATTCAGTCAGCCCCGGATGAGGCTGAGGGCCCCCATGGGCCTGCTGGGGCCCCCCTTGGAAAATCAGACAGTGTTGTGGGTGTAGGTCAGTCCTTAAGGCCACAAAGCCCCTCCGATCCTCAGGCCGATACATCTATTGTTAGTGTAATTGTCAAGAATAAAGTCCGTCTCGAGGCAGTGGATGGAGGGGATCGGGACGCAGAACAGAATCCTATTGATGTTATTGCAGGAGTGGACGTGGGTCCCCGGCTGGGCGCGTGTGCCCCTGGTATGACTGAATCGGAGGCCCTGAACCACAACGGTTTTGCGGCATCTGGGGTCCCCGCTCCTATCCCACTGAGCCAAAGCCAGTCCAATGGATCGCCATGGTCGCTGAGTTCCCCAAAGGTGTCCTCAGAGGTTGGTGTGGGAGGAACTAAGACTCACAAGCAGGGTGGGAACATTTTCAACAGACTTAAACCCCTGGTGACCCAGGGGACAGGAGACCCCGTAGGCCGGGCCAGGAAGATGCAGCTGCTGCAGCAGCAGCATCAGCAGCAGCAGGAAGGGGTCCAAGACCGGGTGGACGGGGTGAAAGCCTCATTACCATCGTCTTCCTCTCTATCGGCCGTCACCTCTCCTCTCACCACGGGCGGCTCCGTCGGATTGTCCTCTCCATTCTTTCCCACGTCCAAGCCGCTGCCCCCGACACAAACGTCAGCACCGTCGTCTCAACCTTTTAACGGCGCCGCCAAAGCCGGCTTCCGACCTCGAGAATCTGAGGAAGAGGAGGACGATTCTGACTCGGATTTGGGGGGTGCCCTGGTGATTCAAGAGAGCCCCAGCTCCCCGACGCACCCGCCCCCTCAGCTGAGCCGCCGCTACAAGGCAGTCAGCGGCGTAGAGTCCTCCATCTCCGCCCCGTCGCCCAACACGGCGGCCGCTCACCCTAAACCCGGGGACACTCCTTCAGGGGCCGGCCTCACCTCGTCCACCCCCCAGACCTCTTCCACAGAGAGCCCCCCGCAGGAGCAGAGGAACCCTGAGCACGTCATCGAGGAGAGAGACTCGCCAGAGAGCCCCGAGCCAGAGATGCCCAAATCGACGGTATCCGCCGTGGCCAAGCGCTGCTCCAGCCCCGCCTCGGCTTCCACTCCGCCGTCGACCTCTGACCTCCGGGAGCCCAAGGAGGAGGAAGAGGAGATGGAGGTAGGGAACGGGGTCGATAGGGTCGTGGAAGGTAAAGCAGACACACAGAAGCCCGACGCTGCACAGACGGTTGAGGAAAAGATGGAGGTGGACGAGGGTAAGACTAAGCCTGAATCCACTGGGGGCGGAGGAGGAGTTGGCACACCAGCGACCCAATCGCCGGGCGCTCCTTCCAGACCGTTAAAAGTTCGGATTAAAACCATCAAGACATCCACAGGTGGAATCACCAGAACTGTAACCCGGGTTGCACCCAAAGGTGGGGCCGCGGCAAAGGGTTCGGAAGCTAAAGGTCAGACCGCCGGGCGCAAGGTCCTAGCGAACAAGGCCCAAAAGACGGAGGCCTCCCCCGGGCACGCAGCCGCCGTATCGCAGCAGAAAGTGAAAGCGCTCAATGCTCTGCCCGTGTCCACGCTAGCGGCGAGCAGCGTCATGCTGGCCGCCGCCACCAAGGTCCAAAACAAAATGGCCGCCAACGACAAGGCCAAGGTGTCCGCCACCGCCGTCAGCATCACCAAGTCGGCGGCGTTGCCGGCCACGCCGGCGACGGCCTCCTCGCCCAAGTTCTCAGTTGCAGCCGGCGGGATCAGCGTGCGCACCGCCGCCGCCAAGACCGCAAACGGCGGCGGCGGCGCCATCGTCGCCGGCAACCTCCAGCCCAACAAGCCTGCCTCCATCGTCAACAGCACGGGCGCCGTGATCTCCCGCACGCAGTCCAGCCTGGTGGAGGCCTTCAACAAAATCCTCAACAGCAAGAACCTGCTGCCCAGCTACAAGCCGGACCTCTCGGCGCCTCCCCCCGAATGGGGGCTGCCGCTGCCCGCCACGGGCTACCGCTGCCTGGAGTGCGGCGACGCCTTCGCGCTGGAGCGCAGCCTGGCGCGCCACTACGACCGGCGCTCGCTGCGCATCGAGGTGACGTGCAACCACTGCGCCAAGCGGCTGGCGTTCTTCAACAAGTGCAGCCTGCTGCTGCACGCCCGCGAGCACAAGGAGCGCGGGCTGGTCATGCAGTGCTCCCACCTGGTCATGAGGCCCGTCACCGTGGAGCAGATGATTGGACAGCAGGACGCCACGCCCACAACAGGTAACGCACCTTTTAGCTCACACGGTCGCACAAAATGTTTTTGTAGAAAATGAAAGGAAATGGACGTGGTTTCCATTGTTGTCGCGATGCATCCTCATTGACCGAGTCTCCCTTTGTCCACCATTTTACATATTGTCTCCCTGTCCTCGTCCTTGATGACCAGGAGCGCTCTCCTCCTCCCCGCCGGTCTCCTCGCCTTCCGCCCTGTCCTCTGGGGCTCCGGCTGCCACCGCCAACAGCTCCGGTCCCGCCAAGGACGCCGGCTCTCCGGCCCCCAGCCAGCCCAGGCCGGTGCGCCGCGCGCCCCAGGGACCCCAGGCCCTGATGCCCCTGCCCTGCAAGAAGGCGGAGGCGCTGCAGTACAACAACTTCAAATGCCCCGAGTGCCAGAGCCAGTTCTCCGGCAAGGCAGAACTGGTCACCCACTTCCAGCAGATCCGAGCGGCCCCCAACTCAGTGAGTCTTGGTGATGAGAACGCAGTATGTTTCCTTCCTTGCTACTGTTTATTACTTAGTTGTTGTTATCATAAGAATAAATTATTATTATTATTATTACTTCTAGTTGCTAATAATAGATTGCTAGTAATACTTAAAGTGTAAAAAGTTAAAGTGTAAGTGAAGACCCTGTTTCAGCTCGAATTCAAATACAAATATTTTGGCTGAGAGTTCGAGGTAGGAGGGGGGACGAGTTATCCCCATGGTTACCACACACGGCAAATTTGGGATACTCTTTTATAATAAGCACTATGAGTGTTGTTGAATATGAAATGCGCCACACTCCTTGTCCAGGATCCAAAATGTCTATAGCCACTCTTCCACCGCAGAAACTCTTACCGTAAAAATGTCCCTGCTTGGGGGGGGGGGGGGGGTATAACTTTCCAAAGGTTCAGGAAAAATGGGGAAACATTTATGATTGGTGGCAGACTCGTAGCTGTTTATTTCAGCCAATTCAAAAGCTGCAACTGCCAACCGGCAGTTTTTTTCTTCACA
>JAOPJO010000103.1:7332144-7351603 GCA_027123675.1 Molva macrophthalma
ATCGGTGGTGACAGGTTCATATCAAAGAGAAATCCTCCCCCGGTCAGTTGGCAGCAGATGTGTCGAAGGAGCCTGCCGCCCCGCGCGGGCGGCGGGGGGGGGGGGGGCGCGGGGCGGCGGGGGGGCGGCGGGGCGCCCCCGAGAGGAGACCGTTGGGGATGTGGTCAGAGATAAATGGCATTACGGCTCCATTAGTGCCGGGGGTGGAGAGACTAATGCATCCGCCAGCCGAGGAATGGCCGATGGGGAGAGAAAGCATTTGTGGTGGATGCAATTGAGTGTTCAAAAAAATAAATAAAAAAAGATACATTTTTGTTGGGAGTTCCGTTTTGTGCCATCCTATAAAAAGTGTTTCATCATCAGCCAATGCCAACCTACATTGCTTTATTAAGGAGTACCTAAAGCAGCACGTGACATGGAGTGCGGTCTTGCACTCAAACAACCCACCAGTAAGCTGGCGTTGGTCGTTCGCCCTGAAGATGGGGGATGACTGCTCTGCTGGGAAGAGAGCGAGCTGTAGAGAAAATAGATGGGGTTCATTTAATTGAAGTAATTAAATGAATGAACACTTCCAATAATTAAATGCATTCTAATAAATACTTTGAGAGCCTGTTTTTCCCTCATCACATCTTACTTGATGTGTTGGGGTTGGGAGATGGTGCTTTGGGGCAGCTCCTCGTTGTGCCCCAGAGCAGTGTGTGCCATCTGATTGGCTGTGGTCAGTAAGGAGGCGGGGCCGGGGCCGCTGTCCGTCAAAGTGCCCATGCTGGAGACCGATGCAGGCGTGAGAGTGTCGGAAACCAGCTTTCCGGATGCTGCAGAGCCGGCTGCAGCTGAGTGGGTAGAAGGAATCCTTTACTTGAAGTAAATCCAATGGAGGTTGAAAATTGAATTTTATGTGCCAATACCATCAAGAACAAAACATAAAAGATGGTGAAAACTCACCTTCCCCAGATGCTCCCGACTGCATTGAATGGAAGCCATTCTGTTTTAAAAAAAAAAGGTTGAAATAAGGGCTTTTCCTTGATCATAACAAGCTTCAATGAGTATTGACAATAAAATGACCGTAAAACTAAAATGACGAGGGGAACATAAAATCGAACAGACGACAGGGTTGTGTGAGAATCGGGACCTCTCTGACCTTGGGCTGCATGTCCTTCTGGGGAGACGAGGAGACGGAGGAGGGATAGCGGCGTGTCTGAGAGGCCCTCTGCTCGTACATCTCCATCTGGGTGGGGCTGGGGAGGCCTGGGGCCGACTCACTGGACGGAGCCACAACACATGGAAGAACCACACAGTTTCACATACACTGTACAAATAAGACAACCTTTATTTATATAGCACCTTTCCAGAGCAAAAGACATCAAGCAAAAGTGCAAGTTAACATTAAAGATGCATAGTCTGACATCTCAATTCTTAATCCTCATGCCTCCTGCTCATGCTAAGGCACGAGAGCGGTCCCCACCTGCTGGGAGCGGCGTAGAGGCTGTTCTGGACCTGGTGGCTGGGTGCGGTGGTGGTGTTGGGTTTGGAGTCGTACTCCTGCAGCGCTGGTTCTGATCCAAACTGCAGCGCTCCGAACTGGAGATGGAGGCCGGAGATGTCTGTTGAGCCAGGCATCTCCACCGCCATGGCGGGGATCTGGAGGGAAGGTGGGGGAAAAAAGCTTTTCATGAGGGGGTCATGACAACACTGGGCTCAAATCCAATTTATTTTATTCGTCGTGCAACTTCAAAGCCGTAAATACAAAGTATACATCATCCTCGGGAGACAAGGTTGCATAAATAGGCTCCAACTTGACACATTAAGCCCGGTTGAAAGACGGACCTTTCAAAACAAGAAGATACCAGTTAAGCAGGGCCTACATGTTTTTGTACAAAAGAGAAGATTGCATTTCATTATTGACGCAGGGTGTATAATGACACAGGAAGTTGGGACTCAAATTCCAAACACTGAACAGGGCAACCTGTCAACTCCGGCAACCAAAAACAATCTCTGGCAGTCGGCCTGGCAACCACTCAACAGTAAAGCCCACGGATGTAAGGCAATGACTACGGTTTTATTAAAACGGTTTCATGTCTCAAGCTCAGAGCTGGCATTGGCGGTTGGCCTAATCCTGTTTTAGCTAAGCTGCATCCATGACATCTGTTTGTGACGCCCAGGCAGTAGACCAACATGCAGTGCCTCTAACGGCCTTTAAGAGGTACGCGGTACGGGGTGGCAGAATGACCCGCCACCATGGTTTAGTAAACCAGAAGAAATGCGATCTCGGTGGCTAGTGCATCTCCATATGAGGCATTTTCCACGGTCCTGGTTGACCGTTGTGTTTCATCAAAACATTTTTCGGGATTGAGTATTAACGAGCTTTGGCCATAGACTAGTGCGAGGTCGGCCCTTCAAGTCCCAGCAAATATGTATCATTTCAACTACTGGTGGCAAACAAAACAAACAAAGGGCAACGCTGCGTTGAAGGAAAATCCACCCCCTCAAAATCGGTCACGTGTAAACCGCTAGATAACATCACGTCTCTACGTCTCATTCTAATTTCTTACGGCCTACGGTTCTTGCCTACCTTGGTGGTAATGGAGGTCCTCTTCTTCTGCTGCTTCAGCTTGTGCTGCTGCAGCGGCAGCGGGCTGGAGCCCTGGGTGTCCGAGGAACCGGGCGACGCCTGCTGCTGGCCCAGGGAGGAGGAGGAGGAGGGCGGCCCCGTCATCTTGGGCAGGGAGGAGGCCGGGGGAGGCACGGCGTGCGGCGAGGGCGCGTTGGGCAGGAAGGCGTCCAGCATGGAGGAGGTGGCGGCCGTGGCCTGGTAGGGCTGCCGCTTGGTGAAGGGGCTGTGGGCCGCGGGCTCGGGCTTCGCTTCTGCAGAGCAAGGATTCAAAACGGGAATACGTGTCACTGGATTAGGCTTGACATGGGAGGGCATGATTTGCAAGTCAAATACGCTGCGAGGAACTACTCCGAGCGGGTGAACCCAACGTGGAACGCGGGTCAGGAGGCATTTCATCCGACGCTCATAATAATAGATTAGAAACCATATTCTGTCTGAGAACTTCTTCTTTTCTTTCATATGACCTAGTCTAATGAGGATGTTGGCGTGTCTCTCTCTGTCTCACCATACTGGCCCAGTGCTGAGGCGCTGGTGTCCCAGGAGGAGGGGCTGGCGTTGGGAGGGGCCACCTGAGAGTGCTGGGCTGCCAGCTGGGCCAGTGCCTGGGCCGTTTTGTACTGCTCCAGGAACTGAGAGCCGGTGGTAGTCCCCGTGCTGCCTCCTTTGGGGCCACCCACGTCCCCAAAGCCCTTGCTCAGCATGTTGACCTGCAACGTCGGGGTGGGGGAAGAGGTGATGCGTCACAACCACAACAGAGTACTACTGCTGGCAGGGATGATGAATGATAATGGCTGGATGAGTGTAGTGGCAGAGGAGGCGACCACGTTTCCTTTCTCACAGTGAAATGCATTTTCATGTAAAAGTTGCTCACTAAGGAAAACACCGAAAGCGATCAAATGTATCGCATAAAAAATAACAACATTTACATTTTAACATTCTTCAGTGCATTACAGGTAAACGCTCAGTCACGCAAATAGCTTGGTTTTATGCCGTTTTATATATCAGGGAGGTTTTCAAACGCGTATCCATCCTAAAAACAGCAAAGTGCTTGCGTGGCACCCGTGTGGTACGAGCCCCGCCTCCGCCCTCACCATGCTGTGCTGCTGGGAGTAAGGCGCCCCGGAGGCCGCCTGGGACAGGGGCACGCCCTGCTTGGAGTTGCTGAACACCAGCGACTGGTTGAGGGAGGCGGGCTGGCCGGTCTCCAGGGGGGCCACGTCCGCCTCAGAGGACGCGGACGGCGGAGTCTTGCCAAGCAGCACCGCCAGGTCGATCCTGAAAATGCAGAGGAGTGGGGGTTTGGACTCGGGCAAAATCGCGCAACGAAAAAACATGATGAGCCTTGGGTTTTATTTTGAACCCCCAAAAAAATAAATGAAGTAGGTTGAAGCTGCACTCTTGTTAAACTCCACTTTGAACGTGGGAGGGGAGGTTTTCGAGCCGCGTGTCTTGCGCTTGAACGCGGGCGAGGTTGACAAACGCTCGGCCGGTGTTCGGTACATAACGAGTATCGGCAGCTGTTAAGCAATGTACATGGGACCCGTGAACGCAGACTTTGATTAAAAACTCCTCCACCCACCTCTGTCCTTTAGTGATGGTGACATTCTCCTGAGGTGGAGGCGCGGCGGCGACAGCTACGCTGGACGCCGTGAAGATCTTGGTCTCGGACAACTGCAGGGTCATTAATCAAACACGAGATATTAGAAGCCTACAGACCTGGCACGGTCAGGTGTGGAGCAAACCGAGCCACCTCTCTTTATGGATGGTGGGGGGGGTGGGGGGGTACTCACGTCCTCATTCCAGTCTTCTGTGCCCCATTCCTCTGTGGCAGTCCTCCAGGGCCCTGCAGATCAAAGGCAACAACATATATCTCTGGCACACGGGAGCTTCAAAGGGAAATATGTATGGCAGATGAAAAACAGAAATGGGCAATGGACTGACCGGGGGCAGAGTCGAACTTGGGCTGGTAGTTTGATGCTTCTCCCGGGTTGAGCTCAGACCCTGCGAAACAACGTGCCCAGCGGTTAACGAGGTGCATGCACAACGGCTCACGTCAATCCAACAAAAAGGTGATTTATTTAAACCCTTTATTCTTTTTTTTTTTTTTTTAAACTGGACTTTAGTAGTCTTGTCAGGGATACTCGTTTTTAAAACACGAAGCATTAAAGTGGCAATCCCGAAGATTTCCGTAGCGTTGTCTTTCGCGACACCTATGGCGATTATTGCTGGTGTGTAATTGGACCTCACTTCCCAGAGATCCAAACAGTGTCACCTCTGTGATGTCAGTCAGTTGGCAGTTGCTTTACTGACGACACTAGCAGAGACCGGGAAAAAACACTAAGCCGCTTCACACACACACACACGCGAGTTGCAGAGCGAGTCTGTTGCGATAGCTCTGCCTGCCCTCTCTGGCGGAACATCCACTGCTGGGTGATGGAAAACCGCCACTGACCCCCCCCCCCCCCCATAATACTGCAAGAGCCTTCATCAATGGGCCATAGTCCCAATCACCAACGCGTTACATCATTCGGCGACGGCTAGTGACATAACTGACATTTACCGACAATAAAAATCTTGGAGATCATTACTTTAAAGCAACCCCATTGTAATGCAGGGCTACACGGTGCCCCCGGTGGCGGATCCGAGGACTTACTGGCCGTGTCGTCGGGCTCGGCGCCTCCTGTGCTGTTCCAGGTGTTGCCCCCCGCGTAGCTCTCCTCCGTCTGGGCTGGCTCGGTGTAGTCGGCCGGGTTGAAGGTCCTGGCAAAAGGGGAAAGACAAGTGTGTGGTGAATTTCTTAATTACCTCCGCCTGTGGCCGTGTCTTACTGGACGAGGACAACGACGCCACACAAAACAAGAGCACGCCGGCCGGGGCGAGCTGCACTGCTTGTGCAAGAATCCGATCCCAACGACCCAGTTATTGTCCAGAACGTCCATAGCAATAATTGTTTTAGCATTTTATAAATCTAATTCTAACAATACGTTGGTTCAATTATTATTATGATTTCATTTTTACATGTGAGTATACCTCATCCCCCTGCCAAACACACACACACACATCCTCAAAAGCCATTGCGGTCGCGTTACTAGATGCTATTTGGAGGACAGGGCAACACAAGGAGGAAGTGAGCAACAACAGGAAGTAGATAGTGGGTTGAGGTGACGTGGTCACCGTCTGAGCAAGTCGAGAACATGCAAAGGAAGGCGTTAAAACAGGAAGGACCCAGAAGCAGGAAGACATCCCAGCGGCGGCCCTCAGTTTCTCAGCTCGTCTACAGCCGACCACCAACACGATCGTCAGTGAGTTACACCGAGGAAGTTGTATAAACGCGCACCAAAGCTCCCACGTTTGAACGTCTCTGCTCGCTCCAGACTAGCACACAAGTAGTATGCAATGCCTCGCCATTGCGGAACCCCACTCGCCCCCTCCTCAAGACAAAAGCTCCTTGTTAGAGAAAATGTAAGCATTCCTAACGTACATCTGCATACCAGTGGCATGCGAGCAAACTGGCGCTTACTCCCAGTATTGAGGAGCAGCTGCTCCCGCGGCTCCCCTCACGCACAATAGCAGTCACATCAGTCACATGTTTGGGCACTCAAAATAAAAACCGCCACACGGAAAGCAAGATTCACACAGTGGGAAGTACACTCACCTCGTATCCCCTGCAAAATCATATCTGGCCTCTTTATCAATCTGGCTTTAGAGGAAAAATAGCATTCATTATAAGCAGCAAAACAACGGGGTCATTTAGGATGCATTTCATATTTTTGGGTTTTTTGGCAAATCTACAAGAACAACAGCATAGTCTCGGGTTACTTTTCCACATTTCTGCGGGCTTTCCTCAAAACACATCATCTGAATACTGCACCGCAGGTGTGCCACCACCTCACCGTTTAATCACAGAGGATAGAGAGAAAAGGCTCAAGGCTTATTTAGCTTTATCCCAGGTACCGAGAAGAACGGCACACACTAAGCACACGACTCAAGCATCAAATCTCACACGGCCCCAAATGGCTGACTTAAATAAATAAATAAAATAAAACAACCCGAAACAAAACATCCCTTGTGATTCTAGGATGTAGCAGAGAAAACTCCTGGTTGCCCATGATCAAAACACAATGCACAGCAGTGCAGTAATGTCTCCCTCAAAGTGGCCGAGTACGCAGCTACAGAAGGCAAAGCCTACCTCAACAGGAGCATAAATACACACCTGGCGGTTGGACGACGAGCGCTTACGCAACATACACCTTCTCCACTTCCTACACCTATGCAAGCTTGAGGGCTTCACAACCCTCAAATCCCAGCAGGCATATTAAGTAAGGTAGTAATAACAAAAGGCCATCTTCTGTAAACAGACCGTATACAACCATTGTCTAAACAAAAAGGGGGTGCCATATCATCAACACATTGGATCCATGTGGAACACCGCATCTTATTGAACATTGTGCAACAAGAACACCAATTGATTCTCGCGTGTTGACTGTTTCTATTGAAAGATTGAAGAAATGAGTTTGCTACTTGAACTTGAAGCCAGGCTGAGGCACAGCCTTCGCTTGCAAAAACAACCACACTCGCTGGCGTCGTGCGGTGTGTCTTTGTAGCCGAAATGTGGCTGCTGCAGATTTTAGTTCACTACGATAGGCAGTTAGTGGGTCAATATTAAGGAGAAAAAAAAGGAGGCAACATGCAATACTAAAT
Organism: Molva macrophthalma; assembly: GCA_027123675.1. Lineage (NCBI taxonomy): Eukaryota > Metazoa > Chordata > Actinopteri > Gadiformes > Lotidae > Molva > Molva macrophthalma. The sequence goes on from JAOPJO010000103.1 coordinate 7,339,460, forward strand.
ATACACATCCACACAGCCTCGACAATTTGTGGTGCTGTAGATACTGTAGAAAAGAGCACCACACAGCACACCTATTCGAGACGTGTTTGGATTTGAACTAATGACACGGTTATTTTGCAACTAATCAACTCAATAGAACCATGCAGTTCGTAAGGAAGAATAGTGATGACACAACAGGAAACGAGCCCCGTCTTATAAATATTTTCAAGACACAACACACAAACGTAACCCTTACTATGCAGAAAAACATTCTGTGGAATAACCAGGACAAAAAAAAAAAAAAAAAAGGGCGACTAAAACCACATGCCTCGGCCAGATAGCAGTAATGTTTTAGAATAACCGTTGAGGTTTGTCACGAGAATAAACGGCAAGTCTTGCAAGTCAAAAACGTGCCCTCCGAAAGCGTGCTTCAAGATGCAGCCACTGAGGTGTCGAGTTACATAGACGGCGTGTCCCGCCCACACGGCTCCGTTTCATTGGCCCGCGTCGTGGCGTGGCTCCCTTGGATTAACGCTAGACAATGAGCTGGGGGGGCTGGGGTCCTGCTCTCTGGTGACCATGGCAACGGATAAGAGGGCATTCTGGTTTTAGGGCAGTACAAGTGCTTCCTTACCCCATGCCTTGAGCAGAGAATCTGCCACCCCGCCTTCCAGCCAGCGCTGGGCCGGGGAGGAGAGAGCCATCTTGAGAAAAGAGTTTGAAAAACACATTTCATAAAGGTTATTCTTTTTTTTTATAAATAAAGAAATAAACAGACCAAAAATATCTGTATTCTCTGAGCCTATTAGTAAAAAAAAAAAAAAAATAAGACGCATTGCAAAAATGTTCATCTTAAAAGAACAACGTCTTAACTGTCGCACATTGTATTTCAACAGCAGCACCATAGCCGTCTTGGAAGGGTTGGATAACACAATGTGCACCAGCAAGTCATACACACAAGACATATTGGTCAGCAGAATACATCTGTTTGATCAACTCAAATCTCTGGTAAGTATGTCACAGGCCATTACCCTTCCTTGTGGTTGCTTAACAATATACGCCGAGCCAATAAACAGGACTCGCAAGGATGTATTCTGCGGACAAAAGAAACAGCGTGGCTCCAATTTGTCCTAATGCACTTTTGGCCGTCACACCGGAAGTCTAGCGACACTGAAGCCAAGTGACAGACGTTCCCTGGACAGATGACGCTTGGTAGGATACTTTGACCTTTAGACCCTTTCCAAACATCCAAACGTCCAGGTCTGATGAACACACGTTAGTGGCCACAAAGCGTATTTTAAAAACTACAAAATGCATGCAAGCCCATTACTAGAAGTGGAACTATACTAACGTATAAAGTGTATATACATGTACATGTGTAGATCATTAAGTTAGACTCTGGTCTGGGTGATCTCCAGGCTTTACTAACGTCTCTCCTGGTGTTGACATAACTACCGACATAACTGGTGAATCGCATGGCGATTCACCATTGTGGGGTCCACAAACTCTGTATGAACTGACGCACGTTGATTCCAAAAGACAAAAGTCCTATATTGCCATCGTTTACAAGTGTTCTTCGGCAGCATCAGTACAAGGAAATATGACGAATGTTTTAGCGAAGCCGGGAGAGACGGTCACGATGGTTTGATCCACCAGAACGTTGTCGTCCAGTCAAGGAACACCAGCCCTCTTCTGTAGTAAAGCCACTTACCAACAGCCCCCCTGCCTCTTCCTCTGCCTCGTCTTCCTCGCTCCGTGCCTCGGCCAGCGATCCCGGCTACCTTGCTGCCGTCCAGGCCGTTCTCCTGACCACGGACTGGAGGGGGGGAAACAAGGGCTGGCATGACATTTGTCCTATGGTGAGGGGGTGGTGGTGTCATCTCCCCCGGCTCTCCATCCCGCTCAAGGCGGCTGGGCATGCTCCCAGGATGGATTACGCAGGGTAGTCTGGTTACCGCACGTCTCCAAAACCATTAGTCCCATTAGAAGCGCAAGTATAAACTATAAGTCCATATCAGAGCCCACGCTCGGGTGGATGTGAAACTACGAACAGCCGCTGCCACCCAACCGTGCGAGGCCCATGGCGCGTGAGGGTGGTTTGATCCTACACGCAGGCAAGGGCAAAGCCTGCAAAGTCTGCAGAACAGCCGGCCCGACTCAATGGACATTAGGATTGCAATTGGGAGATTGCTCAATGAGAGCCAAACATTACATGCCCATGTTTAATACATGGGTCTCAAATCACATTTCATTACGATAATAAGGCCTAACAAGTTTGCAATGCCAGATCGAGATCGGTGATCCAATAGTGCCCTTAGAACAAGACTAATCTGAAACAAATCTGTCCTTCTCCAGCAAGCAATAGTGTTTTGTTATTTCGTTAAACTAAAAGCACAGCGCTGCCCTTCCATTACTGTCCTGCTTGGGTTGGCGTGGCGGTTCTGCAGACTTTGTAGGCTTCGCCCTTAAATGGGTAAAGCCTCTGTAGTCGCACGGTTGGAGCAATGAAAGATGGTATGAAATAACCAAGAGTGAGCTTAAAACAAGTCCAACACAGTCTAAAAGCAATGTGTAATCAATCTTTCATAATGTGACGGATGGATCTCTCACGCTCTTAATTTGCTCTGGCACACCAGTTCTGCCTCAAGACCACAACAGAGGATATGATGAGTTTACGCTGTGTGCTACACTGCAAACGTTGTTGGTAATGCAATGCTGAATGGCAAATTAACCAAACAGATCAATTAAGAGAACATAAGAGGCTGGCAGCAGCAGAATGATGCAAAAGTGGGTGAACATTTCCAATATCATAGCCTCTTAAATTGGGATGAAAGCAAGCACTGATTTCTAGGCCGAATGTAGATGTAGAAATAGGTTGCTGGTAGTTACTGGCTGATTGTCAATGTCATTAATGAATGACATGACAATGAATGACATTCAGCATATCATGAGGAGACTAACTTTTCAGAAAAGTAAACATATAGAGATAACTTCCTGTATAACGAATGACCCTTGAGGGGCGACTTGGAATGAGTACGAAGACTAGCGAAGAGCATGATCGGTGGAGGGACTCACACTCGCGTCCGCGGCTGGAGCCACGCCCCCTACGCGGGGCTCCGCCCCGACGGCGCGCCACGTCCCTTTCGCCACCCTTGTCCCGGTTCTCCTTCCCGTCTTCTCCGGTGTCAGCCTGGCTCGATTCCTTCTGGCCCGACAAGCTTTTCTTCTTCCCCACCATCTCCCACGAGTCCTGGGGAAGAGAGGGCGAAACAGGGCCGCAGAGAGTCCGTGAGACTTTCCAGTAAGTAATTTAGACATCGGCATTTGCCGCTATGGTATAGAGCCAAACAATGTGTGTAGGGGACTGGGCTGGTGCTGAAAAAGCTGATGTGGGGCTAGCGACACCAATGCCATTTAACAAATGTGCCATAACCAACTCCAGATATGGGACACTTGTCCAGGCAAAAGGTCATTTTCTAACTTTATCTGGTGTTATGGGTTAAGTAAAAGACATGGAGTGTAGATGTTGTACCCAAGCACCTCACTGTCATAAGCATTCATCCCGATACGACGGCACTGTGCTGTAAAGCATCTGGTCCTGCTAGTGCTCGGGCTATGCTCTGCCCAGTGACTCAAACTTGTGTTTATTGTTAATCTCACTGCACTCGTTTATCCCAGTGCTAACCCCACTTATTCAGGGGCTGTGGCCACATACAAAGCCAATACTCACAGTGTCTGGGCTGCCCTCCAGTAGCACATTGATGGCTCTGTTGACATCCCCGTTGCAGTCGTGCAACGCAATCATAGACTCGTCCTGGTCCTTGCCTGTAATGTCAATCAGCTGCAGAAAGGGAGGGGGAACGTTAAGACTTGTGCTTTGGATGGACAAAGTCACTGATCAACACAGGTTTTACATGATTAAAAAAATAACACTGAAGCACAAAGACTGCATTCATAACAAAAAAATAGTCTACAAATAAATACAGCTTTCGCCAATTTTTTTTAGCTGTAGCCTCAGGGTTGTCTTAATAAGTGGGGAACATTATTTAGGATTATAAACTGGATGTTGTAGTCAATTCAAGTCAATTTGTTGAAAGTAATTCCAGAGCATAGGTCCGGCTACTGAGGTCACTACTTTGATAAATGATCCGTAGGACCCTCCACAAAACATTAACCTGGTCTGTAACACCAGAAGAGCAGACATCCAACCTTGTGGTTTTCAACTTGAGCCAGGCATCGAATGGGACATCGTGGATTACATACAAAATAAGAAGGCAATTTCCTCTCACCTGCTTGACCTTTTCTTCAAAGTCGGCATCATTGTGGTCAGAAATCATCTGTGCGAGTCGGATTTGCTCAGCAGTAGCCTAATAGGATAGAAGTTATACAGTCAGCTATTGATCCATGCATACATTGACACTATAACTGAAAATGTGGCTTCCCCATGCCAGTAGTAATAATAAAAGCATCGTTATTCAGGACCTGCTGTGGAGGCCTTAGCTTAGTGAATAAAAATGCTTTTATTAACATGCAGTTCTGTAACCAATCCATAAATAAATGAGGGGGTTGTAAATCACAGACTGAGGGAGCCAGCAACTTCCTACAGTAGGCAGCGGTTGGGTGGCGTTACCTGGGGCCTCTGCTTGTGCTGTGTCTGGCTCTGTGTCTGGCCCTGTGTCTGCTCCCAGTTGCCCCGGGCTCGGTTTCCGCCCACGGACGTCATCATTTACAGTATATACAAATAACAGTATTTACAAAGGAAAAGACACCTGGGGATGGGGGGAAAAGGATAAGAGGAAGCTGAGAGTTTGACTGACACTTTACATCTCATCATGTACATATTCACATGTAAAACACTGGCTTTTAAGCAGACACTGGCTTTTAAGCAGACACTGGCTTTTAAGCAGACACTGGCTACATGGCCATTTTTAGTGCCATCTGACATCCAACTATCACAAAATACAAATGAAAGTTGTGCTAAACCTTTTAGAATGGGACAGAAGGATTTTTCTTTATCGGTTTGCATTCAATACCATTATGAGGGTCATGAGGTTACTGGTTTGCTACCCTACATACGTTATAGAGTAAGTATTCAACTTGGTGGAGGTGTTGAACAAAGTCTCACAGCCTCTCATAGAATTGGGTGGATATATTTTACATAAGCAATGCAGAAATGTGATTCGGATTATCCGAGACAAGCCTGGAGTCGTTATAATTGAACCACAAAATTGTACAACAATATATTGTTGTAAAATGATTATTGTTCATTAGACATTATTGTGTACTGGTGCAGTTGCTTGTGATGATGATATCAAGGCGGTGTCGAAAGGCCAATGCAAAACGCGGGGTGTCATCCGGGATGAGTAGAGCGTGGTGTGGTACCGTTGGGTACCACACGTTTTAGAGTAGCGAAAACAACACCCACTTTCTTGATCAACAACGATTATTCAACATCAAATAAACACGTTCATATTGAGAACCGGATCATGCGGGACTTACAACATACGTCTCATCCTGAAGCTTCAAATCAATTTCAAAACATCGCACATGTATACATTCGACTGAAATCTGGAGATCGTTACGTAAAGTCCTCTGAGCTAGCATGAGAATATACAGCCAGGGCCTGTCGGATACAACCAACAGCGTTAACCCACCGCATGGTCAACATGCTAGCTGCTATGACTTCAGGGGAAAGGTCTAGCCTTGAAGTCTCGGTGGGTTTCCGCTCCTCGCAGCCTCACCTCATGGCAAAAAACGAGGCGACGTTCACTACGGTGATCTCGACCCACTGGATGATAATACAACAGGAAAATAACATGGACCATAAAATCCCCCCATTTAGACAAGTTTCATCGGTTAAATAAAAATACTCCAGTGGGTTGGATAACCAAGTACAAGAAAGGGAAGAATATGACTGACTTGACCGTAAACTGGCTAGGTTGTAGCTATGCTAACTTATACTGCTTTCCCATAACCGGACGTTAGCTAGTTAGCTAGCAGCATAGCAACCTAACGATCTGCAAACGCACTCCGAACAATCCTCCATAATCTGAGCCCCGAATCAATCTGCTGCTCGGGCTTTGTAAATACAAGACTACGAGGCAAAATTAAGGCCTCTAGGCCCCAAAGATGAAAAATAACACGATACTGACCAGAAACGCGGCTCAGTTTTAGATATTCTGTAATACAAGCAACCAAGAGCCCTCTCTGTCGAGTTCCGAGTCGGATGTAGACCATGAGCTAGTTTCTGAACCTCAAGTTAACACAGCTAACTTGATGAAATGTGTCAAACCGACTCATGCAGACAACAAGCGAGAGTCTCTGAATTTACCTGTTTCTTTTCCACTCTGACACCACAGATAGCTGCGTCACGTGGTTCACCCAGAGATTCAAGGAAACTGGACCGACGACATGTGATCAACCCACTTTTAGCTGTAATATGAATATGGATCTTTTTTACGTCTGACATAGATGCTCCCCAAACTAATTGAAAATGTGGCAACCAAAAAGTTGTGTTATTGTACAATTCCCCTTTTTACTTTAAGGTTTAATCATGAATGCACGTCGTTGTGTGATATGCATACTATTTTATTATTCATTATATTACTTTATATTTAAAGCAACATGCAACAATACTTTCCCTCAAATATATGGAACTGGTTAAAGTCTTCACTGTAAGGAAGATGACAACATAATTATTTAAACATTTGATTAGATTACAGATTTATATGAGAATATTGCACGTCTCTTCGCATTCAGAAATTATTGTCTGATTAAAATAAGACATTATAATAATAATAATAATAATAATAATTCAAAGTTGTATCCATAGACTGAAATAAAAATGGTTTTTATCTCAGAAATCATCAATGGTCTCTTGGTCCAGTGCGCAGGTGCCGGCGATTTGTACTGCCCTGCTACAACGTTATTACGGTGTTGTTAAGGGTTGCAAATACTGTCTCCTAATCGTCTGGTCTGTGCTGTTATCATCTTTCATGGATAGCGACATCAGCGAGAAATACCTCATTGTGTTGCTAAAAATCGAGAGGATTTAATTCAATGCGTTTTCAAATGTGGCTTTGTCAAGCCAACATCCTATCAACAACTTCTAGTTGTACATTGTGATAATAAAACCAGGGGCACATAGCTAGCCATTAGTCAGGTGTCTATGGTCTAGCTAGATTGCTAACGTGCGTGGTCCAGAGAGCTGTTCATTCAGCCTGGTGCCACACATAAACAGATAAAATGGCAGATTCTTCACCATTATCTGGAGTTAATGTAGTTCTAGTCATGGCCTATGGAAGTCTGGTGAGTATCATTGCATGGCCAACCCAGCTGGTTTTACAATCATAATTAGTCTGTATGGATGTCGCATCAATGTAGTAGCTCAGTCTACCCCCTGTATGTGCAGGTGTTTGTGTTGCTGTTCATCTTCGTTAAGAGACAAATTATGCGTTTTGCCATGCGATCTCGTCGAGGACCCCATGCGCCCATTGGACACAATGCACCTAAGGTAATGCTGTTCTGCGCTCTTCCTCTGTGCAGTTATAACGGTTCTGGCTTCTCCAGTACAATGGAGCATAAGCCTAACGTTATCCGTATAATATCTGCATATGATTAAATAAAGTATATGCATTACAGGGCTTGAGGGAGAAGATCGATTCAAGACTTACCAAGGTTCAGGAAATCCGCTTCGAGCCCCGTCTGTTATCAGAGGAGGACGATAGGCTGAAACATGCTTCACAAATAAGTAAGTCGCTTTGTTTTCTTTGTAAGCAGTATACATTTCTGCCTGAACGAATATGTTGTTGAATTGTTATAGCTGTCAAATAAACATGTTGACCTTGGGTCATGGGCATGTTTGTAATTCAAAGGTTGCTACAACTACCTGTACAGAATGAAAGCCCTTGATGCCATTCGTGACTCAGGTGAGAGATTTTCAGAAGTCTATTACATATATATATTACGTATCCCTTGAATCGATTCTGAATTAATTATATATTTGTGTTTTTGTAACATGATGATGTACTTTCCTTATACCCTCTGAGCAGCCAAAAATCCAGAAAGAAAATACAACTGTTAAGCTCATCAGTAAATTGTTTATTGGATTTTAACAACATTGAAGGGGCCCAGAGTCCCAGCCAAAAGGTTCTGGGTTCGATCTCCAATGTCCTCAGCCGATCTGTTATCATCCGTGAGATGCCAAACCCTTACCTCCTGGGTTGGCTCCCCCACATCTGCAGTCTACTTGCAGGAATTCCTGAAAGATACCTAACTCCTGTAAAAGAACATCTCACCTTGAGTCGCTTTGGATAAAAGCAAACTGCTGAAATAACATCAGATGGTAAACATGCCGCCGATGCTCTGTCCCTTACCGCCCTCACCTGTCGCTGGGCTGCAGGTATCACGCTACAGGAGATCAGCCATACCCCCGGGGCGTTCACCGGTCGCAGCTTCCGGAGCTGGCTGCTGGAGCTGCGCAACTCCCACTCCTTGATCAAGAGCAGCCGCAGCGCGCTCATCGACCGCCTGCTGGAAGGCTATGACAACGCCCGCCACGGAACCGGGGTGCGTAGCCATGGAGTCTGCGTGCCGATTGGCCCAGGGGTCTGAGGAATAGGCTTGGAATATGGTTGAGTGTTGTTGTTGAGGGTTTATTTAGGGCCGCTATTAGAGATTATCCTCATTGTGGATTGATGCATCGACGTTCAGAAGACAATGCTTTCTCTCATAAGCAGCCAACGTACTGATTTTACAATCATCTGAAACTGAGAATAGCAATCACATATTACATTTGCATAGCTATTTTCGGTATGACACACTTTAGTGTACAGTAACCTTCACTGTACGGTCACCAGTGGATAAACCTTGCTTTCTGTTTCAGGTTTTTGGGGAAGCCGAGTATTTGAAATACCAACGAGCTCTAGACGAACTAGCCGATGTGTAAGTGTCTGTGAATGTTTCTGTGGCCGCTACAATACAATGAAATATCTCATTGGTTTGTAAGCAGTTTAGTAGTAACCCTCGAATACACACTATTCCTTAACAGTGGAGTAAATAAAATGGTGTAACAAATAGATTAAGTATCGGGAAAATTGAATATTTTCCAAACCACTTTTATATTGTCAAAAGGATCTCTGACAAACCAATTGTAATATGACATTATCTATATGGAGCAATGCTCCATATAGATAATGTCGTATTACAATCGGTAATCTATATGGAGCAATGCTCCATATAGATAATGTCGTATTACAATTTAATACAAAATTAACCAGATATTAATGGTCCTGCCCTCAATTCAATTCAATTCAAAAGAGCTTTTAACGGAATGGAAAATAAACATTTACATTGCCAAAGCAGTAGAACAATTAAACAAAGGGAAAATTAGGTAATGGTCGGGAGTGAGTTACTGTAATCAAACGATTCCCTGGAATTGGGAGACACCCATCTCTGTGGACATTATTGATTTATTCTCGCTCTCTCCCACACCCCAGGGTGAAGGCCTACTCCAGCAGCACCAGCCTTGACCTGCAGCACCAGTGCGCCGCCAAGGACCTGACGGGCTCCCCCGCACGGGGCCCCACCCCCTCCACCATCCAGGTCACCTATCTGCCTTCCACCGGCCAGCGCAGCAAGAGGCCCAAGCACTTCCTGGAGCTCAAGAGCTTCAAGGACAACTACAACACCCTGGAGAGCACCTTGTGAGAGAGAGACTTTTCCGAGTCGATCCAATGCGCTCGCACACGGAAGGAGAGGAGAGGCGCTGCCCACAACAAAAGGAGAAGCGGTCGATGCGGGGAAGGGAACCAAATGGGAGGACAATGTGGACTGATACTGCGATTATATTTTCTTACTTGACTTGAATGTATCTTCTGATCCATAATGTGATGGATGAGAGACATATTTGTATTGAATGCGTTAACTTATTTGATTCGTGTTGTGTGTTGGTTTGTTTGTGGTTTCGTGTTCATTGCGATATGTGATCTGAGATAAACGTCAGACACGCCTGTATTATTGCTTGTTGGTTTTTTGCACACTAGGTGGCAGTAGTCACTGAGCGATGTGATGACTGAGCAACATTTTTGGTAATAAAATGTAAACTTAACATGAGAGGAAGACAAGACAGTACTTAAGTCCACAATTTAACATAATTTATTGAAAGAAAATGTACAATAACATGACTGTACATGTTTTCTTTACTGTACAGTAAAGAAAACATGTACAGCTCAGAGAAGTATGAAAAACATAGTTAGGTGACAGAACTAATAATAATAATTAAATAAGAGCAAGTTGATAGAATAAGATTGAACAACCTGAATACATCAGATCTTATAAATTTAGACTTATTTATTTAGCAACTTCAGGTTTTTAAATACATTTCTTTCACCTCTCCAGTTGCTGTCAAGGTAGCTGGAGGTATGAAGCTACAAGGACTTATCATCAGGAACCTATCATCTAGGATAGAAACAGAAGACTCCCTGTCCATTTCATAATCGAATAGTATAAATACGCAGGTGTTAAACCTGAATCCTGGTAATATGGACATCCTTCTGTGTATATGCCGTTGTCAATGGGTTGCAGAGTAGTCAGGAAGTTGACCCCCTTGTTGACCCTAATGCTTTTAGACTCAAGTTAAGTAGAACTAAGTGCAAACACTTAAAACATATTGCTACCTGATTGTCAACATTTCTCTCTCACATATTTACCTAAAATTATTAGTAACAGATGCCGCAGAAAGGCGAAGAAAAGGCAAAAAGGAAAACTGTGTTGCGTTCAATTTCTGTGTATGTTGTAAGCAGCTCCATGACTAGCACTGCCCTCTACCTCATCCACGCTAATGATTTGTACACGTCAACACACGCTACATACGACCAAACTGCCTGCTGTGCAATCCACATCACAAAGATAACAAACAGCAACAAGCAGAGTGAAGGCGTTCAAGATGGTCAAAAACAGGCCAAAAGCAACACTCGCCAAGAGTCCAATCTGTTGGAACGGTCAGACCCGTTCCAACCAGTCATAACCTTAACATATCATAATCGGGTGAATAAATACCTATTTACAAATAACAACCTCGTAGTTTCTGTAGCAGTTCACCCGGGTGCATAGCGATGGAGGCGGTCCTGTTCACAGCGTTCTCCCTGACCCCTAACTCTCACCGGCTCATGACTTGATCTCGATGACTTTGATGAAAGGAAGAGGCTTTGAGTTGCGATGCGTGGACGGTGTGAGGAGTTTACTGTGGAAGGGGGGGGGAGAAAAAACAAAGTCAAACATAGCCCCTAGGAGGCATATCTGGCTGTGTGTGTATGTGTATGTGTGTGTGTGTGTGTGTGTGTGTATAAGTGTGTATATGTATGTTTGCGTGTGTGTGTATGTATATGTGTGTGTACGTGTTTTGCCATTGCATGTGTGTGTGTGTGTGTGTGTGCGAGATGTGCTGTGTTACCTGTAAACAACCTGCTGCCTGTCCTCGGAGTCGGTCAATGGTGGAGGTGGGGGGTCCTGCTCACCTGAGAAGTACTCCATGTGGTGGTGCAGTTCCCGGTTCTGCAGGCAAGGGGAACAGAGACGGGGTTACACGAGGTTACAGGGGGTTAAGGGTCAGATTGCGTGTAGTGCCCTGGGGCTTTTTTCTACATCTCTGGAAACCGCATGCTCCAGCACGCACGACGGTAACGCTTATGAAAATGTTCTCTCTTCACTCTTTCATCCTTTCCTTATCAAAACGATCCAAAGGCAGGATTTCTAAAGCCTTTTCAACATTAGGCCCCAGGAAAAGGCGAGTGAATAAAGAAGTAAAAGAAGAAAAGACTCATACTGGACATAGGTGGTTCATCTGAAATGAATATGGGTTGTGAGGTCCTTTGAAAGGGTAAAAAACACAAGTAGGGCGACAGCAAAACAAAGGCCATGACTTGACATGACTAAAAGTTAATACAGAGAACAATACTTAAGTTATAGTGACCTCAGCCTCCAGGAAGGCCACTTTCTCCTCTAGATCCTGGATTACTCGATCTCTCTCCTGGATCACAGTCCGAGAGTTCTGCAGCTGTACACACACAAACACACGCACGCACGGAACCACACATACGCACACACACACACACACACACACACACACACACACACACACACACACACACACACACACACACACAC
>JAOPJO010000103.1:7353454-7373308 GCA_027123675.1 Molva macrophthalma
ACTCCTGGTCCCAAACGTGCGCACACACACACACACACACACACACACACACACACACACACACACACACACACACACACACAGTTATTAAAACATTATATAATGTCTGAACTTATATGTTTAAAAATTTGTTTTGTGAAGGGAGAGGTATACTATCCTTAGTATTAGTAACCCAAACCGGATCAAACCTGACCAAAGACTACTGATCTTACGTGATCATCTTCTTGTATTTGTATTGATACATATGCAGGGGGGATCTAATTATAAAATAGGAAAATCAAATAGTAGAAAACTACTACAACAACATCAACAGCAAACCAACCCATACTCCATCTCATGGTGTAGTAGGGTTTGAAGGAAACGTTTTTCCTTCCCCAGGATTCAGTCACTCAGTCCTCGACAATCAGGCCCTCACCTCTGTTGCTCCTCTCTGCCCTGCTCCGTCTGTTCCCTCAGCCTCCCCAGCTCCATCTCCCCGGCGGCCATCTTCTCTTTGAGGCTGGTGCTCTCCACCTCCATGCTCCCCAGAAGCCGCTCCAGCTCCTCCACCCGCTGGCCCCTCTCTTCTGACAGCCCCTCCACCCGCTGCAGCCGCACTGTCTGCTCCTCCAGGCAGCGCTGTAGTGTGCAGTTCTCCGCCTGTAGGGGGCGACACAGAGCATGGCTTTTTAAAAACACAGAGCATGGCTTTTTTAAATGTTTTCATAGCCATTGTACATAATGCACACTGATGAATGGTAGATAAGCCAATGAGGGAGATCAATAAGTCAGGACTTTCGGGAGTTGTCGAAAAAAGTTACATATTTTCTTTGAGAATTCATTAAGTGAACCCTACAGGCCATGTGACTAATGTACCTGGATGACTCAGTCTGTGAATATATGGGGCAAAGACTTCAACCTCAGAAAATCAGTTGCCAACATAAGAATGGAGAGATTCCAATCACAATTCCAACTACTAAAGCACACCATCCAAAACTACATCTAGACATTCATACTTCCCTTTACTACTCCCCGGTGTAATTTTACTCCACGACATCTCAGAAACCAGAAGGGAGCCATCAAGCCCAAGTGACTCATATCTCCATGAAGTTCTTTCATTGGATTAAATGCAGACCTTCAATCTGTCCCTCTCTTCCTGGTGTCTCTCCTCTGCCTCTGCCAGCTTGATGTACAGGCGCTTGGTGGCTTCGCTGAGCGTCACACTCTCCTCCTGGTGATGGTTGACCTGAGAGGGAGGGTGGGCGTAGCGGGGGAGAGGGAAACCGACACGGATGATCAACTTTAAGCTTGCAAAATACATGAACCCAAGGGCACTGAGACAGAGGTGGCGCAAAACAGGACACCAGATAGAGACAGGGAGAGTTTGCGAGAGAGAGCGAGAGAGAGATGGCACGGACAGTGAGAGGCCGTAAGCACGAGATCGAGATAATACCAGATAGAGAGAGGGAGAGGAAAATACAGACAGTAATGATGACAGATGGTGAGAGAGAGAGAGAGAGAGAGAGAGAGAAAGAGAGAGAGAGAGAGAGAGAGAGAGAGAGGGAGAGAGAATGGCTGACAGGGAGAGAGAGACACACATAGACACACACACACAGAGGCTAATGATATGTCATTTGTCAGACAGTTATTATTTTAAAGTTGTGTTCCAAAGTATCTAAGCCGATCCATTATTTTGCTAGAGGACAGGACATGTATATAGCCTTTATTGCGACATACCACGATCCTACTTAGGCAATGCTATTAAACAGGAACTTGACCCAGGGTAACCGGCATGCCACACAGGAGAGTGATTTGTTTATGGATCAGTCACTCTTTTTAATAACTTCCCTGTTCATATACTACTTCGGCACATGCTGAGAAATTCATTGGATACTTAAGATATAAAAAATGTATGGGAGATTGGATATCATGCAGTGTGTGTGTGTGTATGTATGTATGTGTGTGTGTGTTTGTGTGTGGATGATGATGTATGAATGTATGTAAAACCAGAGACAGTAGGCATGAGTTTCGGTATGCATAAATCATCTGTGAGGAAACCTAAGCCTATCATTTGAATAGTGATCCTATTGCATTCAAACCAACCCCACACCCTTTTTCCTTCGAGAACACCTCGGCCTACTACACTGACGAAACAACTAATGCTATTTACTTCACATATGCTACGCTACGACTCAAAGGTATGAGTCGATGACTCTCCGGAAGCAATCCGGAAGATCCAAGGTTGGAGACGGGAGCGTACCAGATGCTCTGAGTCATTCTGAGCTGGTTCGCCATTGGGTAAGGGTGGCTTGTTATTCGAGGCGTGGTCTGTGACGTCATGGGCTGGATACTGAAAAGACAAACAGCACAGGGATTGGTGAGGGAATGGCGCGCTGTGTGTTGTGAGCTTCACTCTTCAGAGTGCGTGGTGGAGTCCCCTACCTTCCTGTGGTTGTTGTTCTGGCTCTTTCGTGCCGCCATCTGCGCCCTGAGCGTCTTCAAGCAGTACCGCACCTGTGGGAAGTAGAAGTAAACAAAAGGAAAATAAATAGGTGATGGAGTCAGAGCCAGTAATATAAATGTCCATCCCTGTTTGTGTGTGTGTGTGTGTGTGTGTGTGTGTGTGTGTGTGTAGGTCCCAAAGGCAGGGACTTCAAACTTAAGAGACCATATAACCAAAATCACAAACAAACAGCCATGAACACACGCGCACGCAAGTGTCTAGGGTTCAGATCCCACCCACCTCCTGAATTTGTGACACCTCGTCGGTCAGCATCTTGACACTCTCACGGTGGCCCTCCCCCCCTGTTTGGCGGGATTCGAGGTAGAACTGCGAGACAAAACGAGAAGGGGGGGGGGGGCGGGGAGACAGGTTGGGAAGAGAATAGGATGTTGAAATGTCACAGTCGGCGGCTGACACATGAATGGCAGAAGAACAACATTGTGATAATGATTAAAATGAGTGATGAAATCCTGACACTCACTTTAATGATTTCTACCTGCTCGTCCACGGGTGTGATCGGCTTGGCCGTCTGGTGCCGTTCCAAACCGCAATCCTCTCGTTTTGTAACAGCGTTACTGTTTTCCTACATAGAAGACCATGAGGGGGAGAGAAAATCATTTCAGAGGTGGTATTACTTACTTGGTAAGTAAGCGTAGACGATAGCATAACTCAAAGGGTCGTAACTCAATGTATACTTTGAGCACAAAAGCATGGGGCACGACAGGACCTGACAAGGTGGCAGACAAGCTCGTTCGTGATTTAGCACTGGACTGCATTTTACTCTCATAAAGCATTTGCTTTATGAGAGTAAAATGAATTGCAATAAATAATAGTCGCAATAAAAAATGGTTGCGAAAAACACCAGCCTTCTACTTCTATTGAAGAATTAAGCATTAAAGGACTATATTGGTTTGTGTGATCAAACCGTTGTTACTGTCTCTCCTGTCTTCACTAAAACATATTACCAATTACAATTGGTCCAAATTACTTTGTTGTGTTGAGTCTGCCTTAGATCTTTCAACGTGAGTGCTCCTGCCACAAATGTAAACATTAGCATTAGCATTTTGGCGTCATGATAAGACATTTTCTTAAGTACTTAGAATATCCGATTCACAGTTATTCTGTCCAAACTATTTAACACGAGTCACATTGATTCCTTAAGACAAAAGTGCTATTGCTATGGTTAAGTGGTGAGGCCCGCTCACACTAAATGCCTTTTGGCAGCATTTGTAAAACGAAGAGAACAGTAAAGAGAACAACATTTTCTATGGAAATGTTTTTCTTTATGAAGAGAAGGAAGTGCAGAGTTTTTCTCTCAGCGTTCCAGGCTGGAAGGGGTGAGTAGTTATCTGGTATATGTTTGATTCTCTCTCACCTGGCTGCACGGCTCTTCTGGAGTACCGGGCAAGTGAACCCGATTCTGTGGGCTCCCTTTAGATTGTCTGCCTTTCCTCCTTTCCTCCTGAAATCAAACATAGAGGTAATCCATAATGTGGACGGACTTTGCGGGCTTTCAGGAAAAGCGATTCAGCATAGGCCTCGACAAGGCCAGTAGACAAGGAGCAGACAGACACCGCAACAAGAATGTGCGAGCTGGACGTCAGGGGAGGAGAGGATAAACAGCAACGAAAGGAGTGACAAAGCCATAAAACTGTCTTGAAGCAAAGGTCTAGTGTGGGTGCTATACATGGTCAGGTTGTAAAACATCATAGACACTAACCAGTGTCGATGACAGCCTGCAGGTTCCCACTGTCTTCCTGTCCTGCTGTAGAATGGTACTGTGCGGACTATCCATTTAGAGACTGGAAAGTTAAACTACCGCAGCCTATAAGGGCCAGAAATACTACCATCTGTGGTCCCGGAGCGGTGGGCAGCAGTGGTTTTGGTGGTGCTATGGTGATTAAAACACATTTTTTTAATAGTTTAGCAGTGAATCTAACATAATCTCATTTCCACAGAAGCTAGAGTGTAGAGTTTAGATTATTAGTCTCCTTAATACATATGCTATTTATATGTTGAGGAAGAGGAAATGGGGAAAAAGGGAAGATGAAGTTCCATGTGACAATTCTGAATGACTAATGTTAACCCAGCCTCTTTAAGTCTTTAACTTTAATCCCATCAACATACAAATTTATTTTTGCCATTTAAAATTTCTAAAAACATGTATGGGTGTAATGGACTCCTCAAAATGTTCCCCGACAGAGAACTGGTTGAAACGGTCTATCATGACTCACACTTTAAGTCTTTATTTCACCCCATTTTAAGGACCCTCACCATTATTTAGTTTCTGACAATATAATAATACTGGTACTCTCGTGAGTATTGGTATACACATGTATGACAATATTCTCTGCATGACACAGTCTTGTGTTGTAACAATGTGCAGCAAATGCATATTGTTGTATTTTGTCTTCTGATAAATCGATAACAATTTATGTGTGTTTGATGGCAATCAAGTTTTTGATCTTTCGATGGTACAACTGCTGACATTTACATTCCAGGATGTAAAGCCTGCCTGCTTCTTAATCAGGGCTTATGTTCTTAAAATCTTATCACAAGATCAGATCAGAATGACTTCTATTGCCAGGCATGTGTACACAGGTGAGAAATTTGTTATGGCTATTTTGAGGCTTATTTGCTGCAGGGAAGGAAATGTTGTTGTGATGGGAGTTTTTAATCTTGGTAGACCTCAGCGGCCATCATCAGTTATACTTAAACCGCTCTGACTAAAAGTGTTGCTATGGTTACTTTGTGTGCATTTGTATGTATTTGTATATCTAAGCTATCCATTCAATTAAATAACTATCCAAACATATTGGTTAAGATGTTAAAGGACCTCCACATATTACCAACAATTTTAACCGCTTTAACAGCTCCTTTGTCGGATAACTCTCGTTATTGTGCTTTTAAATAAATGAACAATAATTTAATGTGCAACGAATGTGTGGAAGATAAAACCTGTCTCATTCTGTCAGGGTTTGATAAAGGCTTCCACTCACATCCTGTTTGAAAGTAAGGACGTGAATCATCCTTCAGTGGCTGGTCTGTACAGGCCTTGAATAAATTCGGAACTCACCACCTCTTCTCAGAAGTTGTGTGTGTGTGTGTGTGTGTGTGTGTGTGTGCGTGCGCTCGTGAGTCAGTGCATGTGTACATGTATATGTTTAGGTATAGGTCAGACAGATCGCACATGGGACCTTTCACAAAAAGATAACCAGATCATATCAACCTCACGTTCATGTGTGAGTATACCATATGTCGGGAATTTGTAAAATGTAGAGTATATACCAGAGAAGAATGCAGTCGTTGTCTAACAGTTATCATACGAGTGTATCATAACAGTTAGTCACAATAATAGGTCCGAAATGAACACCTGCAACCTGCCAACGGCAGATCGATTTGACCATGTGGCAGGTAAAACATTGAAGGGTTAGGATTAAAGAAATCCCTTGGCTGGAGAATTGCATCATTCTGGCAGGCAAAAAGAAACAATTCTAAAAGATAAATTTGGACCCTCTGTGACAGTATTTAGAGAGGCCAAGGGCCAAATCATTTTCGTCAGGGGACAATACCTTGTCTCTGGAACAAACCATCAAAGCTGAGTTTTGACTGGCAGTCCAACTCCTGTTGCTGAGGGAGTGGTAGCCTCAGGGCTGAGAGAGAGAGAGAGAGAGAGAGAGAGAGACACACCTTGGAAGGTGCGGTGCTAACCACTCTCACATCTCTTCACATGAAAACAAGATGTTCCCCACCTTCTAGTCATCGCGCACGCTATTCTCGCCCTCGGCTGTTGACTCTTAAACCTCAAACATGTCGTTTACATATTAAACCCTCTGTGGATTCTCTTCTAATTAGCAATAAGTATGCAGCGAATGACACATCTGAATATGATATGGGCAGCCTCGAGGACCAAAAGCAATTATTCATTATGGAATGCTGAAGGTTGCATATTCTGTGCACACACCCACACACACACAAGGGCACACACACACACGCAAACACACAGACACACGGCCACTCGCAAGCACAATAACACACTCAGAAACGCTCAGAGGGTTAGGAAGGTAACACTTTAATCCAGCTCATACTCCAGCTATGAACTGTCATGGTAGCTGAAGCTGTATGGGAAAGAGGATCGCTGGAGTTGCTTGATAAAGTTTGTCAGTGCAAACAGTTCCCCAACCAAGTTACTCACTATGGCTGTGAGAGAGCTATGAATGTATGTATCCTATTGGTGGTATCAATTTGTTCAAATTACTATAAAATTACTTCAAGCGACTTCAATCAAAATGTGCCGGGATGAGGGGAGCTATACAGACCATAATAGCAGGATAAATAATTGATATCCATTACGTTTTGAAATGACAGATCCCCCATTCACTAGCCTCAAACACTAACATCCACAATCCGCTCTGCTGATTCACGGTTCACGTGTCTCACATAGGGACTATGCACTATTCAACTACTTGATTTATAGCAGAATCGTTAACACAAGGCAACAGAAATACATCTAAAGAATACAAATGTTTTGGCTTGGAATTCAAAGTTAAACCATGGCATAACACACACACACAGCCCTGCCAGCCCCAACCCCAGAAGAATGCAACATATATGTATATACATGTAGTCGTATGCTATTTTGTCGTCGTTTCTATTTAATTTATATTTGAGATAGTTTACCATTAGCACTTATCTTGTCTTTGTTGACAATACATAAGCCTTTGCATACTCGCCCCCCCCCCATCAGCTTTGTTATTCAAACACACACTACACGACATGAGGGTCAAATATGGCCATGCTATGGCCTTTTCAGTACCAAGATATATACTGAAAAAGCACCCATACCGAACAATAAAGGCACACATTATCAAGGCGTCGCTCTTCAACCTATTATCTATAAGTGCAACACAGTGTTCGACATGCTCACGCAAAGACACGTGAGCACTGAAAGCATCAGGTAGCTTGGAAATATTAAATGTCTTCCCAAGGCTCACCGATAGTTTCTCTCTGTCTCCTGAGACCTGGCCTCTTTCCATGTTACTGTACACCTTGTGGCGTACAAGGCCACACAAAGACCAGCGTTATAGCAACCTGTGCTGCTTTGACATCCCACGTAGCCCTTGTCTACACATTGAAAGTCTACATCCCAGGGCAAAGGGAAGAGTCGTCAAACACAGAACCGGTGATTATACAAACAAGACAAGAACTATTTCCCATTTTCCAACAACCAGTGAATATATTGAACTGAAACCTACGGCAGTTTGCACTTGCAGAACTAAAAAGGGCGATGAATCCTTTGGTAAATCTGTGAATTACTCATTCGGTAATGACATCATTGCTCATGTGCACTGACGGCCTGGGAAATCCCACACTGTAAGTCAGCTCCATTCGAATCACCAAACTATATGCCATGTTAGTAAAGAAAACCTTCTGCCTCAAGGCAAGCAACACTGTATGTAGGACGACATAGTAGGACATAAAAACTAAATTATATATTTACCCTATTGGGGAGTTTGCTGAACCACTGACCACGGCAGGCAACACTTAAACATTCTAACGTGTAGTATTGGAGTAGTATTGGAATACAACAAGCAGTGCCCTCAAAGGAAAAAATGGATAATGGATCCCCATCATACCAACCGTAATAGCTGTTTTTAGAACTAATCCAAGCAGGAGTTGATTCAATAGTGGTGTCGCTCTGTCACATAATGAAAGATGTCTTTGAATCAACCTGGGCTAAATATGAAGATAACTAAATTATTAAATTAATTTCGGTAAAGTCAGAAACAAAGCCAAAAGCAAATTCCTTTCAGATATTTCACCTTTACATTCTTTACGTCTGTATCGTCTCAAAGTGAACATATGGGGAAGTTAACAAAAGAAAACAAAACTAACACTGTAGCGGGCAAAAACACACACACACACACACACACACGTAACAAGCTTTGTGTGCTTAAGCGTATTCCAGTCCACACACACACACACACACCACAATAACCATTACAGCATACAAAACTTACAACAACTATTGAGTTGAGTTAAGTATTTACGTTAAGTATTTACCCCCGGACAGAAGACAGCGTCTGACGACTCGTGCTTTTGTTGCTGCTGACGAACCAAGCGAGGGTTAAAAAACGGTCGACGTTGGCTCTGTGTGACTAAGCGTGTGGAAAGTCAGACAGCGAGCAGCTTCTGGCTCTCCTTACATGGAAGAGAGGGGGTGAGGCTCCAACAGCAGCCCAGCCCTTTCAGCCTCAGTGGTTATCCTGTACTCACAACAGAGTGAGTATGGGCCACATACACACACACACACACACACACACACAGACAGAGACAGAGACACGCCCTCATGCGCACACACACACACACACACACACACACACACAGACACACAAGATCACACACACACACACACACACACACACAAGTCAACATGCACAGTCACGCACACAGCACACACAAGCCGAACACAGGCTCCCATGCGCAAACATACACAGAAACAAACACATGCACACATTCTCACACACACACACACACACACATACACGGCCATGCATACACACAAACAAACAAACACATATGCAGACACACTCTAGCCTTGACAGCCATAGTCTAAAAGGCCGGAGCGAGGCCAACGACCCAGTGGATGAGTCAGCTGATAAGAGTTTATCTGATGAGGCGATAACATTACAATTCCAGCTAAGTGATTTATTTTTACCACTCTCCGGTGTTGTGACATGCAAGCCAAGATACATGCACTCCCACATTGTTAGTTATGTTTCAATACAATTAGATGAAAATCTGATGAAAAATTATAAAGGTCCCAGATTCAGAGATATTATCAATGAATGAACTGAAGGAGGGCTTCATGGTGTTCTAGGGAGGAATGGGGAAGCATACCCTTGATATTGTCCAGCAGTGTGAGAGCGCTTGGTCATCTGTTGGTAGCAGAGGGGTGAGGAATGTTGGGTGGGTTATATAAGTGATTAATGAGGCGTTTCTGTACAGTATGAACTGGTATGGCAGTAATACTTGTGTTGTGTAAACAGTAATGTGAACTGTGCAAACAGAAGCAAAGCATCTTGCATCTCAGTGCTACTAAGTCCCAAAAATAGAATCCTGTGTGTGTGTGTTTGTGTGTTTTCTTGAGTGTGTGTGGGGGGATTTATATGTTTTTATCCTGGTGTGTCCTTTGTGCATTCAAATTTGTTAGTTGTTTTCCTACTACCTAATGTTTTACTTAAAGTTGAGTTTGAATCATCCGTGGTCAGACACTATATGAGGCTATGAGCTATTCAACTATTATGCTAAGGTGAATGTTTTGGCTGCAGTGATAACACCCTACCCAGTTTGCATGTTTGTTTTGGCAGAACTTCGGCAGAACAAAGTACAAGCATATAAATGTTGACATGGCACGCTCACACAGAGTGTGCAGGTATGTTATTACTCTGTTTATCATGTGTGACGCAAGCTACATTTAAAACCAGCGATGCATTTTCATCATTCTGAAAATAAATATTGATTATAATTGTGTATATAATTGTTGCGCGTGAAGTGAATGAGGTGACCTCCTAGCAAGTCTAGCTAGTCATTTTAATGACAGCCCAACGCCCAGCACATACCATCAATGCAACAAAAACGAATGCTGGCTTGCAAAGCCCGTTTAACAAAGTCTGTTGTATTTGCATATTTGGAAAACAGTAAAATTACACAGGAGCATAAGTGTTAAAAATAATACACTTCTGTGGGAACAGAATCCAAAATAATTATATTGATTAATTTGCCGCTGGCATTGGTGAGTATACTATGATGTTGTGAATACCTCAGTCAGATGCTAATGATAACTTCTAGACAAGTGGTTGATGACGTTAATACGACGTTAATATGATGTTAATATGACGTTAATATGACGTTTGGGCCCCATATAGGCACTATGTTAAAATCCTCACATCAAATCCTGAAACAATTCTGCGTTTTTCCAGTTATTAAGAAGGAACACGGAAATACTGTTAGATAACATGATTCCAGCAGTAATCACATTTTACAGTATAGTCTTTCCTGTTTGGTGAGTTAATATTTGTTCTGGTACTGTGGTTGACTTGGCTGTGCTGCACAAAAATGAAATACATCTAAAACACCTTTTATGATTTCTTCTGAACTTCTGGTTTGACAGTCGACTGTCAATTATAGATTCACAGATGACAGGTCAGTATTTTTCTCAAGTACTTCACTTACAAGCCTCACAGTCCACTCTCCAGCCATCGTAACAATAACAATGTGTCATGAGCACTCGTCTAATATTGTCTTCAAACAAAAGACATGAAAAGAGATTGAATACAAACAAATGTATCCAAATGTGTTGATAGAAGGATAATATTTAACAAATGGACAAACATTGACATAAAGGGAAATGGTTTAAAGGTTGAGATTTATAATTTTTCTGATCAAAGTAATTATTTTGATATTCAGTGGCAAAGGTATCTAGGCCTGAAATGATGCATCATGCACGCTTAATAATAAGCATGAACTAGATAAAAAATTCTACCTCTGAATATAGGGTCAACAAGCCAGTGGTTCAATCTCTCCAACTGTTTTATCCTGAGGTTCATGACAACCGTCTAGTATAAAATATAATATATTACTGTATTATTATACTACTGCTCTATTTACTATACTCCATAAAGTAAACACCAGAAATCCAACACCTCTTGGGGAGATGTAGGAGTTGTAAAGGTTGGGGAATTAGAAAGAATGTCGTGAAAACCATCAAGGGGTACATTCAAGATATATGGGTGAACAGAGGAGGGCGTTCAGAGTGCCGTTACAGAGGAACATTGCATGCGACATGCAAAAAAGAAATGAGCTAAGACACCGTCTTCCGAGGGAGGGTAGTAGGAGTGAGGCATGAACTGGCACTATATATTTTGACTAACAAGGTACATCCATTTGGTTTTATAATTATATGCATGTATATATATATATATATATATATGTAATATTTGATATCTGATGTATTTTTCTAAAATGTTACACTTGTATTATGTGTAATCAATTTTCAATACCCCCACATGGCTCAATTAACTGGCTGAATAGGACTAACCTTCCTATATCTGAGGCAAGTCATACTCCTTGAATATCTTTTACGGCAAATACATAATCAATTAAGTTACTGCAAATATATAATGCTTTTCTATCATTTTATATTTGAAAGTTATTTACGGAACTCTAGCCTACACTTATGAACATAGACCAAACCCTTGAACCTATAAATAATAAATCAAGTCCAAAGTAATAGTATATATTAAATGAACAAAACTTACAATAAATTGAATATTGCCATTATACTGCGATGAAATGAAAGCGGTTCAAGTTGTATAATGGAAACTCTTAACCGTTTGCAAATTCAACTTGCCACGTCTTCCGATTACAATGGATGGATACAATAGCAATTTAACATTATTTCCGACAATTAAACAACAAACGGAAAAAAAAAACACAACAACCAAACAACGTTTCTAAATGCATCACTCACAGCAGTCCTGGACGGTTTGCTCCCATTTGCGACAGATGCGACCCCACCACTCATCTTCTCAGCAGGGCAGAGTAGCAGACCACAAAAGATGAACAGAATTATAGGTCAACAATTCAGTATCGTGATGTTCCAAACATCACAACAGCTTAGCCAATAGGCTAGGCTATAGCTTGAATCCAACTTTTGTAAACAGAAGTTGGCGCTAACGCACACAACGTGTCTGGTTTCTGACTACGTTTCGCCTCCCTCCACGACGGGCTCTCGTGCTCTACTTGGTAGTCAACATGCACGCCCTCGAATTTATCACCTCCGTGGAATGCACAAAAAAACGAGACGCAGGAACACGTGGGGTAGGCAGGACAATTGTTTTGCCATATCTCCTTATTGCCCGTATTTTACTGTAAATAGTACAGTGCAAGTACACTGAAACTGTTGACACCAACAAGCGACAGTTTTACTTCAATTAAAGACCTCTTCAGGTCCTCACCTCGTGGACGTGGATGGCCCCGCCATCTGGTAGATATTTCATATGGATATTGAACCAGGACATTTTGTTCTCTGTAACTCGTCTGATCTTCTTCCACATGGATCCCATATGCCGTTCTGTACTATTTGTATTCTCATTTCGTAAAAAAAAAAAAAAAAAAGCTTTACTGCTCGTCCATCTCTACCGAATGGATCTTAAAAATGTTCGATGTACCTTTGACACTTTCTGCACAGAAGTAACACGACACAGACGTTGATTCTTAGCCAGGGCAGTGGATATAGATGTTAGCCGAGAGTTGTTTGATAAGTCTTGTCAGGTGTCTGATAGATTAAGAGCCTAGTTGCTACTTAGGCTCACTTCAATCGGAATGACACAGCTGAACTTTCTCCTTTCTCGCTGTTAGCAGATATGGCGGGAGATGGCCCTGCCTACAGACGGTGTGTAAAAAACCCTGATTTAATAAACTCATGACACATTTCCTGTGGATATTAAACAAATAAACAGATGAGGGATCATCTAAAATCGCTCACATCAGAAGAACACCGTTTTTGTGGTATTTCTTTCACCACATTGCACAAAGAGCAGGAAAGAAACCCTGCCTAGCTAAGCCCATTCATTTCCCAGACTCAAAACAAAAGGCCTGCCTCCTATATTTAACCATTGAAGACAAGACATGAAATTATGTATGACTAACACACAATGGGCTTCATACAGTTTCGAATTTTTGCAACTCGCATATAAACCACTTGGGTAGGAATATAATACAAAGGTGAAAAGGACACCACTTTGAAAAGAAAGTTCACTGTAACCCAGCCCAAAAGTAAACATGCTTTTTATTTACAAAACTCACCCTGGCTAGCCCAAGTCATTATTAACCTGTCGATTGGCCTGTAGCCCTCTAGGTGTTTTCAATCCATCTGTAAGACACATCATGAACACAATAATAGTAGGCCAGTGTGGTATGTTCACTGGGCTCTGTGCAAGTGCCGTGAAACTTTCCAGAATGGCATTTGTGCTGTCATAAATTTCTACAGTAGGCCTAACCCCGGGCAGTACCGCTATCACAACTCACAACCGCTCATGCAGGTTCTCATCGACTGCTGTAGATGTTCTCACGCATACGGTTGATTTCCTCCAGCAAAACACATTGTAACATTAAACTACCAAAACACTAAACAGTAAGGGTAAAACAACTACCGTTGCATGTTTTTCAATCCTGATTGATGCCATGTTATTATGTTTGTATGCAATTGACAGTAAGTGTTTCCTACATAATGATCAACATAACTCACGGTACACAGTATGAGGAAAGCTTGTACACTGAACTCCAGCTTTGTGGAAAGCAGAAGCGACAACTATGGAGGACTGGGGCAGGGACATGATAATAGCCTGATGTCTGCAGTAATTACACTGAAGTAAGAGATTAAGGTGCCTTGGCAGTACACTCGACCAGGGATAAAGTAACATACAGCTCTTGTCCTTTTGTAGATACTCAGCCAGGCAACTAAAGGCAAGGGGACTATAACAGAGCATTCTAACATTTCTACAACATTTCTAACATTTCTAAATTTCTACAGTTTCTGTGGCCGTGTGGGCTTTTGTGCAGCAAAAATAGGGTACTCCAAGACATATACATAAAATTTCAATAACACAATTATTTTGAAAAAAAAATAAAAAAATCTTAAAGTGGTTTTAGTATGTGTTTTTAATAAGCATCATTTTCTCCCAAGTTTTCAATTTGCTTTTCAACACATTGAATGTTTGACGAGTAAGCACTCTTACTAGACAGAGTTGGGGCATGTTTCTGATCAAGAGTCACTCTCAGGGAGGGGGAGAGAGAGAGGGTGAGACAGAGAGTGGAACAGACAGATGTGATGTCATTGGTCACGCCCAGGACACACACCAGGTGGCCATCATGAGGTCAGGAGCAGACTTGTTTTAACCCAGGAGAGAACAGAGATAGGTTCAACCAGGTAAATAAGAACAATGTTATTACACCTTCATTCATTTTTAAGAAAACTTATGTATACAATTACAATTTCTGATTACAATTTGTCAACAGAATATTATTGAAACTATTCATTTTCTTTATCCCTTTAAAACCATTCAAAATACAGAAACCCATGGGTGTTGACTTAAGTAATTTGCAGGTATTAGTCGAAAGAAAAAAAAAGGCATTCTCCTCCATCTTCTGTATCAACTCTATCCATCTTGGCTCTTCCAAGAGGGGACCCTGCCAACTAGCAGATTGCGAATGCTATGTGCATGAAAATACAAGCACAGTCCTATCTGCTCCGCAGTTTATAGGCGTGGATCCCAGGTAATGCATGAGGCACCCAACATATAAAAACGTATAATAACTAATAATTGAAGGGGCCGACTTGTATGCCATTAAACATTATTGAATAATGTGCTTTTTATGTTTTTTATGTGAGAATCTAGTGGGATGATATGGGTAAATTCCAGTAAAAATACAAAAAAAGTCAAACTAGGCCTACCGTGGAGGACATTGTAACTATCACTGTTGTCAAATCTAATTAAAGAAGTGTACACAGGTTATCCAATCGTAAAATACACAGCAACTTCTATTTTCTTGTATTTGGAAAATAAAGTAAAAGAAATGTCATATTTACACTGTGTCCAAAATTTATTTGAAATATATAAATCTGGTATAACAGCTTTTGAAAAATCGTACCAAGCATTGAACCACATTTCACCAATTGTTAACAGCACATTGTGAATATTTATGTATACTCAATACTAATTTTGAGATGCAGTAAAAATACATTTTAAAGTGACATATTTAAAGGTAATAATCTCATCAGAAATGCATTCAACGATAGTCTAATAACACACAGAAGGCATATACAACATCAAACAAAAGACAAAAATAACAAAAAATGTGTGGCCTAAAGTAACCACACTTCAAACAGGAATGTTTATTCCACTTCAAATCTTGGCATTCACACAAATGACTCAAAAAAATGTAATCCTCTCAAAAGCAACATCACAAAGACAACACCAAAATAGACAACACTGAACATCAAAGGCATAAAGCTCACAACAACGTCTACAATTAAATCATAGTCATGATTAAGGCTTCTGAGTGAAAACATGCACACAGGCTAGTAATATAAACAGAAAACATAACTCACCGCACTCATTTCCGTCCATTTATAAAAAAGCTTCTGAAAAACCTCCTCTAAAATACGGCTACATAAAATTTGGGGCGACGCACCTTTGATTGTCTTCAATACGGGGTTCGAACAGTAAAAGTGTAAAAAATATAGGCTCAGTTAAAAATGCATCATCACCGTCACAGTCAGGTGTACAAAACAAGCTTAGATCTAAACTCCTGATATACATTGAAAACCAATACTATTGTGTTCCTTCACCTGGCTACAACAATGTACACAACGTATCATGCGGAGGCTAACACCAGTGTTAACAGCAAACTAAACACAAATGTACTTGGGTATTTTGGTTAATGAGCAGTACAAGCTTCCAACTCATGCAGGGACAAGATCTGAATATTCTAAATGATTTCTGTAGTCAAGTAAAAATACAAAATAAAGCATGCAGATTGCTACAATAGTATGTAGAGAGTACCATGGCTACATGAAGTAAAAATGCATTCATGTCGATTTGAAGCAATGAACACAAAACCCTGTATTTCCAAATGTACACCATATGTCTGTTCTTCAACGATCGGTCAGAAAAAGATGTATTCATGTAATTGAATCGCTACAACCGGTGAGAAGATGATGTATTCATTTAACATCGCTGATGGCTTTAAGCTGAAAGTAAACAGTGTTAAAACATCAGTGTGCGGTGCCAAGAATACATTGTTACAGCCTTTTTACACAGCAGTTGTAGCATGCCTTTGCTTGCTGTTCACTGTTTTACTGTTGCAGTGCTGTATTGCTCAGCATTGTCCTTTATGTGATCCAACTTCCATCATATAACTATACTCCATGAGCCCTGAGGTGCCTCTTTAACAATCTACTACAAATATGAGTCTTTTGAGACTAAAAAATATAATATGTATTATATGTGCATTTCGATTTGTATTACAAATCTAAATATAACTATATTTTAACTGTCCCCCCCTTAATTTTTTTCTTTAAAAAAAAAAGACATAAATACTCCTATATCCAATTATACCTTCCTTCCTTCCTCTCTCCCTCCCTCTCTCCCTCCCTCCCTCCCTCTAGGAGTTGGTGTTCTGCAAGTGGATCTCGGTGAGGAGGTCTTCGTCTTCCGAGCTGAGGTTCACCGAGCTCAGAGCCAAAGTCCGTGAATGTTGAACCTTGCGCCTTGATGGACCAAAAAAAAGATATGATAATTCAGACTGAATTCTTCATTATCTCTTATGCTTTTGCTTTTAATTATTGCTTGAGGTTTATTCATTTGCATTTTCATTAATATATAGGAGGTAACTATAAAGGTTTAGTATAAAGGTACTATAAAGGTAACCCAGGTAGGAATTAAAGTTAGTACAGGGCGCCATCTGGTGGAAATTACATGTATTGAACTTCACTTTAAATATGAATGGATCATACAGCTCAACTGAACTCAAAAACGTATTTAAAAAAAACGTTTGTTCTTGCCCTTGATTCTGGCCAGAACAAACGGAGTTGGCCCTTGAAGTTGTTCATTTTTTTTATAAATGGGCCGCCCATCTCAAACTACGCTAGCCTGCCTTGCTTGGCAACCATTGTGCGGTCTTGGGAAACTGTATTGCTTGCCAAAAAAGAACGATGATTGGTTTTTCAATAAATGATCGCATTTTATGATACTGTTTGTTTATTTTGTGAAACCCTACCAGGTAGTCTATAGTTACCATTTTATAATCTCTCTCTCACTTTCTCATAAGACCCCACCCCTGATTCACGTCATGCCTAACAACCCTCCATAGCTGCTCTGACATCACTGTAAACCAGACGCCCCTCATGGCTCATTGCTGAATTAAGGTGTTGTTTGTTTGGTCTTACTTGAGCTCGGCCTCCAGCGCCATCACCTTGGCCTGCAGGGCCTCCCTCTGCTCCTGCTGCTCCTCCAGCTCCCGGAGGCCCTTCCTCCTCACGCCCTCCAGACGCTCCACCTCACACTCACTCTCATCCACCTGCCGCTTCAACGCCTTCACGCGCAGGGACAGCTGGCCGGGGGGAGGGAGGGAGGCAGGGAGGGAGGGGGGGAGAGAGAGAGAGAGAGAGAGGTCAGAGGGCAACAAGAGAGAGTTCTAGAATAGGTGAGGGTATAAAGGTTAGGAGCACAGTGTGTCAGGAGGTTAACAGTCTGGCCAGAATGTATGTGTGGATTGCTGCCGGGGGTGGGGATTAAGTTCTGCACGTCTGTCTTTTCTATTTTCGCTGAATCCGACCAGAAAGAATGTGCCTTTTATACACTACTAATCAGACTAAAAAAGGTTAACATATGAACAATATAGATTTAGCTTTCTATGAACGTTTGTTTTACCTGATCTTTCTGCTCTGCGGACTGGTTCCTCTCCTGGTCTAGAGTGGCGTTCAGGTCCTTCAGCTTCCTCTCCATCCGTCTCTGGGAGGCCATGATGGTGACCTTCTCCCTGCACACATCCACACACGACACATGAGCACATACACAACCCATGCACTACAAGTACCAATGCTATGTTAACAGGCCAGCTGTAGAGCCTGTTAGAGTTTTTACTATTTAGTCATTTAGCAGACAATTTTATCCAAAGTGACGCACAGCAAATTTAAATACATATAATTAAGATACTTGCTAAAGGGTGTTAAACTGTGGACAATGGGGAATGAACCCAGTACCTAAAGGCTGGGAGTCTAATACCAATTGATTACAATTGATTTAAATATGTTTTCTTTTGTGTATTTAAGGAGAAAGGATATTTCTCCTTAAAGACCCAGTTCTTCTGGGAGTGTGTGACCCTACCTCTCTTCACTGAGCAGCATCTCCTCCAGCTCCTTGACCTTCTTCTCCAGCACAGCAATGCCAGCGGAGGGCCGCAATGGGGTCTCCATGTCGGCCACGCGAGACTTCAACTCCTTCAGCTGGAGGGAGAAGAAACACAAGGCAAAACATCAGTATCACAATGCGGCAAGACGAGTCCTTGTGTCCTACTGATTGGTTGGTTGGGTTTGGTCTGTTGGTTGGGTAACAGTCAAATACAACTTGACTGCAATTATCGAAGATGGGTTTTCCCAGTGTGTGGTGTCTTTTTATTATTCAGTTCAATTCAAATATTTTTGAATTTCATTTTAATAAAAAAAAAACAACAACATTCTCCTACGAACTCCCTTTGCTTGGTCCAAGGTGGCGGTGTGTTCAGACACGTGAGACAACATACAAATAATACAAGGCAACAAACAAGTGCACGTTTAAAAAAAAGCAGCCTAAACCAAAGATGTCAGTGGGTGTCGCACCTGTCTCTCCATGGAGCTCTTGTCCATCTCCAGGTCGTGCCGGGCAGCGCGCTCTTGCAGCAGCTCTGAGCGGAGCTGTTCCACCTGATGGAGAGAGGGGAGAGGTGTCAGGGAATCAACTGCAACCGAAGCACATTGCCCATAGGAGTGGCTGTTGAAATAGGTCACAGTGCTATTGTTTGACTCGGTGACACAGTAGCCATACTTCCTGCTCGCTTTGCATGCCTCTCCGCGTGACCAATGGGTGTGTGTTACTATGTGTGTCTGTGTGTGTGTCTGTGTGTACCTGTTCTCTGCTACGGGCGATCCGGTCGTTGAGAAGCTCCACGTTGCTCTTCTCTTCGTCCAGCTCAATCCCCAGTGACTTCAGTTTATCCTGCAATACGCACACATACGCACACACGCAAGCACACACACACACGCACACTTAAATGATCAGTTCAGAAATGTCTACTTATGTTCCCTTCCACAACTTTAAGAGACACAAAGCAAAGTGGTTGTCAAAGAGTACAGTGAAGGAGCGTGAGAACGGGATACCACGATAACAAAGTCTTGGTTGTTGATAGTTGTTGACAAAGGAACAGAATTGGAGAGGACAGCCCATGGAAAACAATTAAATGCTAATATTGACGGAGTGAGCTTAGCATCTCATTTTTCTTGTGTATAATCAATCCAAATGACAAACTCCGATAAGATTAGAGTACTATAAGAGTACTCTGGGTATTTTTGATGTTGAACTTCCACCTTTCTGGACACCAGATACCCGGAAAGCAGCTGCGAGGTGCCAGTCACTCGTCATGTCCCGCATTTACCCCATGCTGCCCTAACCGCATTTGACCTTTGACCCTGTGCCCCACTGTGTGTGTGTGTGTGTGTGTGTGTGTGTGTGTGTGTGTGTGTGTGTGTGTGTGTGTGTGTGTGTGTGTGT
>JAOPJO010000103.1:7425462-7441510 GCA_027123675.1 Molva macrophthalma
ACACACACACACACACACACACACACACACACACACACACACACACACACACACACACACACACACACACACAATGGGTGGTGTTATCCTATAGGGAGCCACTTTGTAGTGATGACAGGGCAAAAGCCCATTTCAGTTAATTTATTTGCAGAGCTGGGGATTTCATCTCTGTCAGGCCATTCTAATCAAGAGTCTGAATCAAGCATGACTAAGCACTAATTAGTTTATACTCAACACATGCCTCTGTTACAGCTACACAAATGGCCAAATTTATTTTCTATGAAATTATCTCACACAAAGACTGTCTTGTGTCCGATCTGACTGTGTATTTATCTCCACATGTACTCTCATCACTTAGTGGATCGGCATAAAAAATAAGGACTTGTGTTGAGTCTAAAGCTATTCCTCACAATTCCTGTTGCTTCTTCTTCCATCCCATCCCAAAGTGCTTGCGCTGTATTGGCTGGTTTACCGCCGTGGGCATAAATCCCAGACCTCAATCTAATTTATCCAGGAGGAAAAATGCTAAGTCTTAAGACCCAGAAACAGAAAGCTCTGTATCATTATAGTGCAGATAGTGGACGTGCTATGTGATTCATGTCTCCTCCTCTGTAGAATGTAAAGTATGACAAACACACTATTTTTCTCACAGCAGTTATTTGTCATAACTGGAATTCTCTGGCGTCTTCATTGTATCCGGTTCAAACAGCCTCAACACTGCGATACTGGTTAGTTCACCTGGATGTTGGGTTTACCTAGGTATGGTGAGGGCAAGGTGTGGATTGTGTGTGTGTCATCTTTTACTCAGACTATTTCATCACATCTCAATTGCCTTTATTAATCTGCAAATTGTTGCAACATTTTCTGCCAGACTGTGAGTCAACCATAATGTGGAGTCATTCACAATAGGTAGGGTTGGTTATTAGGGACAATTTTCAGTTACTTTAAATCTGGCTTATTATTTGTCCTAACAATGTACCATCTGCTTCTCTCATAAAAGGTTTTCATTTTGAATAATTATTGACAAGCGCAGAACCCCAATAGGCAAAGAAAGAATCTCATGTTTAGGATTATTGTAGAATTGATACAAAAAGATGTCTTTTGCTGCGGACACATCAAAAGAGCAAATTAATAATGAAATCAACACCCACATTATTTAATTGCTGTATTCTATATGGGTTGCTGTGCCATATTGTGATATGCATTTATCTAGGATTCTAGGAAATATTAATTAGGAAGTGAGGGACCAATAAATTGCTTTGTGATGCCCAGCCTCTGGGTTGTTTGGGTATGAAACAAATTCAACTGCAATCTTCACAACATTAATGGTGAAAACCTTTATTAACTCAACACTGGGCAGATACGAGAGGACATTGTGAATAAAACAGGGAAAATCAGGAACATGTATGAATTGATACATCTATTGAGTATCTTTAGCCCATCGGTGATAAATCATAAATAACTACAGATGTAGTCAGAGTACTCATGTTATGCCATAACGATATATATCAAAAAGTTTTAATGAAATTGCAGGGGTCCATTTATTAGAGCTTAGCTTTTTCTCTGTACATACACAGAGAAGCCAAACGTAAACCAAATCAAGCAAACACTTGGTAACGTTTGAACTTCATTACATTCAACTCGTGCCCTAAGAACACTAACAACATTTAAAATTGCACTAAACAAATTATTTTTACGCCTGCAGAAGCAAATCAATATACTATGTCAATCATATCATGTCGATCTAAACATTTACTATGCTAACAAAGGCACATAGTCAGCCACTTGCACTATTTTAAAGCAAATACTAAATCGACATTGCCATGTTAACACTTTTAAGAAAACCCTAAAACTAAAGTTGAAGTGCAGTGCCCAAAAAAATCAGTACTACAATATCTGACCATACTATAACTGAAACATATGAACCCACAATCAGTACCTCGTCGCTTTAAACTTCACATCCACCTAAAGGGGGGGGAGATGTTTCGGTTTTATTGTGTGAAGAGTGAAAGCTTTAAGCGGGGATACAGCCTTCATTAAGGGATATTGTGCTTTCTGTCTTAAAGTTTTAGGTAAAATAAAAAATGGCATGGCTTCCCTGGGAGAAACGAAGCATGCACCTTTCAAGATCCAAATGACTTCTATTGAGCAGAGTATCATGGCTCCATCCAGAAAATACTCGCCAGAACGTGTTCTCCTGTTCAAAATGAGTGATAAATATTTTGTTCATCGAGTAAAGGGTGATGAAAGTGCCTTAGTGTTTTAGCTGTGAACATTTCAACTTTGGCTATTTGTTTCATCTATTGCTTTTCTCATAACATAGCAGCACTAATGTGAAAATAAAACCTAAAGGAGAGATCTGTCTGGACAGTTCCAAGTTGCTCCCGACAAACAATTTCTAGTATTGGGAGTGAAACAAGAGCAATTGCCAAGGGCTTTTCAACAAACTCGTGTTTGCCTTCTAAAACAAGCTGCTGACGAAACTGGTTGGACCGGTTCTGTTTATAATCTCCTCGTATGGATCTGGGATCAGATCTCTGAGGCAGTTACGCCTTCCTTACGAAAAACTTCATCTGCATACACTCAAGCATTTGTGTTTAACCAGTTGGGACTAAGGGAGTGAAAGTGGCGGGCTGGGGGAGGGGAGGTTGCATAAATGAACCCCCTCTGTCATTGACACTTATTCTACTTATCACTCTGAACCAGGTATTTTCAATCCAACACATGAAAACAAGAACAATAAGTAAATGTATAATGTATAATGAGTAAATGTCATCGACATCTTACCCAAGACAAGCATTGATGTTTGAATGTAAACTAGCAATTATTATTCCAAAGGGAATAAACAAATTCATTTGGCAAATAAACCATTTAAACTGCCTTTTTTATGTCAACATATTCTGCCAGTTAATTCTCTTTGAGAGCTTGACATTGAGTTTTATTTGAACTCCAACATGCAGTATGTTTTGAAAAAAAGAGTACACGCAAATCCACACACCAAATTGTAACGGTAGGACGATTGCGATTGGAGCAAAGGAGCTAACAGAGGTAGGTTACAACATCTACACCCGAGATATGACTACGGTTCTAGCTTATAGGGAAAAGATTTGGAAGGGCATGTTTATAAGAGGAACACCATCTTTTGACCAGAAGCCTTCCATACAAACAAACCCAATTCCTTGCTCTGGGAAACGATCCCCTGTATCGTGACCCTGGTAGTGTTTGTGACCACTTTTTAAATCGCCCTCTGTCTTGATCTAAGCGGTGGCGGAAAACTTCCACAGTGCCTCACGCTCAAACTCCTCCATCTCCTCTTCCAGGGCGTCGTCATCATCGCCCTCCAAAAGGTCCGCCATGTCCTCCAGGATGTCGGCCACTTCCTCGGCGAACTCCCCGAACGGGACCCGGTGGTGGACGAACACGCCCCCCTGGAAGAACTCGGCGGTCAGCCTCCGCAGCGCCTCTCTGCTCTCGGCCGGGGAGCCCTCCAGCTTGCTCAGGTAGCCCTCCAGGAGCTCCTCGAACTCGAGCAGCTCCACGGGGTAGAGGGCCTCCCTGGCGGCGCAGCTCTCCGCGTCGCCGCAGCCCGACAGCGGGCGGACCTTCCTGCGGAGCTTCTCTCCCTG
This sequence comes from Molva macrophthalma, assembly GCA_027123675.1. Taxonomy (NCBI): domain Eukaryota; kingdom Metazoa; phylum Chordata; class Actinopteri; order Gadiformes; family Lotidae; genus Molva; species Molva macrophthalma. The sequence continues at coordinate 7,429,089 of JAOPJO010000103.1, forward strand.
GTGCCGCCAGAAGCTCTCGTGGTCGTACTGCCGGCGCTGACGTTGGTGGCTGGGCTGATGATGGAGCTTGTTGCTCTGGCTGCCGCCCCCGTGGCTGCCCTCGGCCACTGGGCTAGGCCCCGGCTCCTGCTTCCTCCTCTCCTCCCGGTCCATCCTGCGTTCCGCCTTCTTCCTCTCCCACTCGCCCTGGTGTTTCCTCCAGGCCTCTTTGTGGGAGTTGTGCTTGTGCTGCTTCCGCTCCCTTCCTTCCTTCCTCGCCTCTTTCTCCTCTTCATCTTTGTTGCGGACGTCGCCGTCTTTGCCGTGCTTGTGGTCCTTCTTTTCATTCCTCCGCTCCCTCTTGTCCTCTTTCTTCCCGTGGTCGCGACGGTCTCCTTTGCCGCGGTTCTCCCAGGGCTTCTTCCCCGCCAGCTTCTCAACATGCTCCGACAGTCTCTCCTGGATCTTCTCCACATCTTCCCGGACGCCTTTCCTGTTCTCTCCCTCCGTCTTCATCACCTCTAGTCTTTTTTTGCTCTCCTCCAAGAGAACTCTCTGCCGTTGGAGCTGGTCCTTGAGCCCGTCTTCCTGCTTGGAATCGGACCTCTGTTCGACCTCGGCTGCCTTGAGGTGGCTCTTATCAGGTCGGCCACCGGGGTGAGTTTCAGTTGTTGTGGCTGTTTCCTGATTCGCTGTGTAGGTAAAACATACATTTGCGTGTTATTGGCTTTCATTGGTGAATGTTTATGTTCAGTAGTTTAGCATTTGCACAAGCTAACTTCTTCTAAACAAACATGGTCTTGTTTTGATGAATGTGGTGCGTCACTGGGGGCTGTGGTGCCGTGTCACCTGGGGCTGTGGTGCACCACAGGCGGCACCCTTGTAGCTGCCATGAGGCAGCTACCCTCGACACGTCATTATTTGTTCATTTATGGACCACAAAAGTCATAACCAAAGTCATGGTACAGTAATAACAAAACAGGTCCTTAAAGTGGTAATCGCAAAGATCTCCAAAGATTTTCATTTAAATAAATGTCAGTCTAGGTCTCAAGTGCCGCATGAGGCGACACAAGGGTGATTGACCCTATGGCCCGCTGATGAAAGCCCTTGCAGTTGCAGTATTATGTCATGTATAACGTCACAAACTGAGTGTCGGTGGTGACATTCCCGCCATGCATTCCAATAACAAGCGGCGCAGTGAGTGACCCAGCAGTGGTTGTTCCACCAGAGAGGGTATGGCGGAGCTACCATAACAGACTCACAACTCAGCTCACTTGTGTGCGCGGCGGCGGCGTACAGTTTTTTATATGCCACAGGTGCCGCAGCAGGGGTACGAAACGGATATCTTCAAGATTGCCCCTTTATTGAGCAGTAGGGGTTAGGAGAAGTCTTGCTCAATATGCCCACGGGTAGACTGGACATGTTGGCTTGCTCCTGTACCTCAGCCGGTGATAAAGCAGTGATCTTACCTGTGAGTTGACTGAGCTCAGTCACTCTAGCCCTCAGCATATTCAGCTCTTCCTTCAGTACAGGAAGTGATGACAACTCATCCTTCATGTGCGCATTGTCACTTTCCAAATCGTCTGTGCCTTTCTCATCTCCTTTCACTGCTGCTGCCGCCAAAGCCGAATCTAATTCTTCTTTCTGGGCCTAGAATATATATACAGAAAAATTTGAAATTGGTTAAATCTTTGAGATTCACATGCTGTATACAAATTGATTAAACCGATGGCAAGAGTGTGCTTCCTTAAAAACTGTAATTCCTCTTCATTCTAAAAAAATGGAAATATTGCAACCAATGAGAAAGAGAGAGGGACAAAGCATACAAAGTAGAGAAGATTAAGCATACATACACCGTTTTATGGGGAGGTCAGGGTTAAAAGAGAGGGAGACAGAAAGAGAGACAGACAGACAGAGGGAGAGAGTAAAGTGGCTTTGTGGTTTTGTAGCTTTACCTGTAACTTCACTTCTAGCTGGGAGATCTTTTGGTTTTCTTGTGCTAGTTTATCCAACATCTCTTTCATACCCTGTGAATCATCACTGGGCCAGTTCTGTAAAAAAAAAAAAAAACCCAAAACATGATGAAAACAATATGAAACACAGTCAACATACCAAACACATGAAGGTATTTTACAGCATTGCATGAATTCCTTGGTGACACATTGTCCACATAGTCTCTAGCATAACACAGGAGAAATGCAAGAGCATGTTGATGCTCTTGCATGTTGATAAAACGAACACACCTCTGTTTGTTCACCAACATTCAGTTCGGCAGAGTCAGAGTCATCTGTCAGAAGGAGGAAACAACGACATGTCTTACATGGGTTAACACACATGTTTTAATCACCTCGCCGCTGCTGCAAAGGCTTCTCTCAAATGGCAAGCAGGTGGTTGGCCCATACATAAAAACGTTACGACCCAAACCCTGGTGATAAACAAGATGTTTGAGACACACTGGGGGATATTATTATTTTGTTTGGACAAGGCTTGTATTCATTGGAGACAAATAAGAAAACATAACAAACTGCAAAAAAAAAGTCATAACAGACTGCTTTTTCCTCAACATGTGCATCCACAAAGGTCCATCACAAAGAATCAAGCAAGACTCGTCGACAAACTATTCAGAAGGCATCTAGTTTAACAAAGTGTATTTCTGTGTGTGCATGTTTAGATAAACTGCCACATTGTACAAGCAGTGACATCAGCGGTCAGACCAGATTAGGTCTGACCGCTTTAGCAAACCAGAAAGCTGGCCAGGTAGTTGAGAGGCAGTCAATGAAGACACCTGTTTATATGGAAGAACTCAATCAACAAATTCTAAGGGCATGAAATTACAATTATTAATTGCCATATACAACATCTATAGATTTTTAGAAGGAAAAAATACATTTCTGGTAAAGGGAGGGGGAGTTTTATTTTTGAGAAACTTTCTAGTTCAGATATATTTGAATGGAGTAAATAGCTGCAGTAACTGTAATGCGACGGCAAAGAAAACCCAAACACAATGAATTTACACAGGGAAATGTCTGAAAAAAAGTCGCCCCCCACAGCTCAACGATGTATTGGAAGCTTGACTTAAAAAACAGGGTATCACCTGGCTGAGCAAGAGCAGTGTGTTTTGTCTGGGCAAGACAATCTGCGTTTGCTAGAGCAGCCTTAAGCAGCTGGCAGAACTCACCCGAGAGAAACAGAGACCCTAGGCAGAGCAAGACCAGAGCACCCACAATGCACTTGTTCATAGAGAAGCCACGCTTTTCCTCTGTCTTTTCTGCCATTCTGAATTCCACTTCCTCATCTTCCTCATCCTCGTCCGATGTCCTCCGTCTGTGGGGTTCAAAGGAGGGGACGTGTCTCCTTCTTAACCCGCCCTCATCCTCGCTGCTTGTCTCACCTCTGGCTATGTCGAAGCTGCTCGACGGCTCCTCGGAACCTACAGCTGTGGAAAACCACAGAGGAGATGGTCCGGTGGTTAGTCATTTGCAAGAACACAAAAATATAGACTGATCTTAACATTCTTTCCATAGTTAGTGTAGCACGTAGCAGGAATCCAGGGCCCAACTTAAACCACATGTATTCCATCTGGCCAATGCTACAGAAATACCAGAAGGGAACATATTGTAAAGATCAATGAGGATCTTTGGGAAATAGACAGGAAACTAATGGAAACAAGCAATGAAACTCAGTCATGTCCAAAAACTCATATTCTCACAAATTATTTATTCTAGGATTATTTATAAATATAATATAAATTATGTATGAATGCAAACTTAAACATTATAACAGATTTTTCACAGAAGACGACACTCACTTTCTGGCTCCCCTCTCAAACCCCTCAGTTTAAGTAGAACCGACGGGGCTCCAGGCAGCCGCACTATGCTTACTGAACAAAATAAAAGGCCCCAAACCTTCTCCTGCCTCATCCAGTAATTCGTTTTCGAGAAGCAACTCCGTCTCCTCGTCCTCATCCTCCACGCTTGGTTCTGGTACAGCTGCATCTGTGGGGCCTACTGTCTCTGGGATGGGGCTCTCTGCTGGTGCTTCAATGGGACGTCCTGCAGAGGGCCCGTCCTCGTCGGCAGCATGGGAGAGGAGATCGCTTGGTGTCACAGTCTCAGGGGAGATGATATCCTGGGGCACTGCAACACGCATCGGATCATCCACGAGCACAGGATCCTCCATGACGACCGGAGTCTCCATGACGACCGGAGCCTCCATGACGACTGGAGCCTCCATGACAACAAGAGCCTCCATGACAACCGGAGCCTCCGTGATAGAGCTCCTGGGAACTGGCTCTGGGTCGGTGGGTTTGTCTAGTGCTGGCCAATCAGGGATAGGAGGAGATGGGTCCGACTCCGGCTCAGGCTCGGGCTCGGATTCGAACTCCAGCTCACTCAGCGGCGGCTCTGTGACGTGGATGGCAAGAGGCGCCCCTAAGGCGATGTTGGTGACGAAGGGTGTGGCGTGCTCATTATGGTCACTAGGGGAGGAGGTCACAATGTCGTGGATGACGGGAGGCTGGCTGTCCGGGTCCAGGTCCGGGAGCAGCGTGAAGTGGGGCGGGAACGGGCTAGAGCCGGCTGGGCTCGCAGCGATCGGACCCTTGTTGTCCTCCGGTGACGTCTCCTGACACACCTGGAAAGGAAGGCCATTAAAACCAAGACCAAAAACAGAGCCTTTCATCAAATGGTCTAATTTAAACATGTGCATGAACAACATTGGGGGTAGTTCAATTTTGCACTGACCAGGTGACTGTACAGTTCATTGTAAACTGACCTGCTGGCCTTCTTCTGATAAGACCGTTTCAGCCTGAATCTCATCAGGCTTGATCCCACCAGTGGCCCCTGAAAACATGATTACATTCCTCCATTACTCCCTTCCATTACTGCATTCAATAGTAACTTATTAACTGAAATGTTATATTGTGAAATATGCCGCACAGAGAGCTACATCAAAGTAATACAAGTAGGCTACCTGCCACTTCCTCAGACAGACTAGGGACATCTCCCAAGCTTTCTGTACCATCATCTACTGGGCCTAGGTTCTCCATTTCACCTTCCTGGGGAGTACATGCACATACAAAAAGGACATGACACCCACTCTCATTCAAGTCTGTCAACATTAGTACAGCAGAGATGTGTGACATTTATCGTGTGGGAAAGTTGAGTGTTACTTTGACACTAGCAATTTTGGGGGATTGACTTACGCAGAGATCTTAGCTTATACGATTACATGTGGAGAAATTGTTGCATTGCTAATTCAACATTCACAATTCTCATACTATAAACGGATTAAAGGATAAGGCTGGAGAACATCTCGTTTTTTTTTTAATTCCCAAACAATGGGGTAGGTAAGGTAGACGTTTCTTTGTTTTGTTGTTTTATACCTCAGGGGAGAGGAGAGTCCAACTGTTTGTTGAGGAGCCGCTGCTGCCTGTGCTGTTGCTGTTGTCCGACATCGCCCTCTTCAGGCGCAGAAACCCACAGCAGGGGACAGATCAAGACTGATTCGACATACGTCAATAAAAACAAAACAATCAGTGTTCATGCCTAACAAGAATTGTTAGACTTAATTATCAACCGTTAAACAACTAATAACAGGCTATGACAAATTATCCATTGACACCGCTATGGTATGTTGAAGGCAAAAAATCTAATAACATTCTGATAATTTGTATTTTGATACTTATTAGATGGCGAACGTGGAAACCATGTTAACAATCGAGAGCCAAGCAGTTAGAATCAACCAGCTGCATATGCAGAGTAACATGTTGTAAGTTAGGTTATAACTGTCTGGTTGAAGCCATTACATGGCACTTTCCTAACGCAAACAACTAATGATAAAACAATATTTCCTGGACCATTTTAGTCCGTGACTTCCAGGCACTCATTCATTCTCTCTCTTGGGTCTGTATAGCAGATAGATGACCCGAAATGACAAAATCCAGACATCGGCGTCATTTAACCTTCGTCCGAGCCAAAATATCATGGTTCCGACATAGCTTACCAACAGTACAATCGCTACAATCAGGTTAAATCGATATGTGTCGAACCAAACCAAATGATTAAGATATAATCTAAATCGCAGGTCCAATGGTGATGGTAAACAAAGGATGACATCTGGATATACACACTCCTTCTCTTCCGCGTTCTCGGGCACTATGCACACTGGTTGTGGGCTGTCACTTCATTTTTAATTAATTATTAACAAACTCGATTTTAAAACTCACTTGTTTTTAACCAAATGTCCCGTTTTTGGTTCAGGCTATGTTTCTACGGACTATGCTCTTCTCGTGAACTTGTTAACTTTGGGAATTCCTTGCTGCGTCAGAGCAGTGGAGAAGACTTCCAATAGGATTTCAACATAGTCCAGTTGGATGACGCCCTTCACCAAGTGAAGACCAATCGGATTGAAATGTCGTGTCAGAAAGGAAGTCGACGCATATTTATCTTGATTGACGTTCACAGGTGAAAGTGGCAGGTGATGAATATAGTTCAGAGTGCTCCTCTTTTCACCGCGGACACATGTATCCACATATATACTGGGAGGAGAAGCGAGAAGCGACCATCAGCACAATGACACGTCTGCAGTGCTATATTTGTAAGGGGATTGCCACAGTGGAGAACCCCTTTAGTCACGTTGCTTGATACAACCAGTTATTTCAACATGCCGGTGTAGGTTGAATCTGGTTTGAATGCCACCTTATTAAAAAAATATATCATTACTTTCGATTAACACTTTAAATTTTGCCAACTCATTGGACATATACAATGGACAGATATGAAAAACACTTAATAGAACGAGAAACCTCCGTATACTCTATTTTCTGATTCACTGAGACAGCAATATAATAACCATCAAGTGGGTAATTTGTTAACTAATTAGGTAATATACATCATTTTAAATTGGTTTAATTTGTATATCAATATTACACATCTTACTGTTTCCGTTTCATTGACCAATCTCCATTGAAGTCTGATGACGAGTTCCGGCGAGAACTAGGATTAACCAATGGTAACAAGCTGTATGCCACACGACCAATAGCAGTCAGCTACGGTCTTTTGAAAGACGAAGGCGGCTCCAGTCTATTCGAGAGGGAAACAAAGCCAAAGTAATCAAGTTAAGTGCTCTTTCAGCTGGGACGAAAAAGGATAAAATCGTTGATTCCTCGTTTGTTTCAACGGTATATTGTAAGTATAGAAGCTTTATAAGAGCAAGTAAACATTGCCAATGTTTCCGAAATTCGATGTGACCCACTGGATAATTAATGCAACGAACATCCGCTGATAACGTGGATGCTGTTCGCTTCTGCTGTCGACACTGTTTGGTTGATGTTTTACATTATGTCCTTCTGTATAGGTTATCATCATGTCCCAAAAACAGATATACTACTCGGATAGATATAATGACGAGAAATATGAATACAGGTGAGCTGTTTACGCGTTTTCTAAATCAAAGTTAGTAAATGTCAAGCCATGGCCTTGGGGCTATCGGTCAACATGGCATTGCTAACCTCATTCCCCTCGTGACATTATGCCATGATGACCTGCTTATTGACTGACATCCCGTTTTGTTATCCCATTGTGATTCTAGACACGTGATGTTGCCGAAGGATATTGCCAAGCGCGTGCCGAAAACTCATTTAATGTCTGAGACCGAGTGGAGAAATTTGGGAGTCCAGCAGAGCCAAGGATGGGTGCATTACATGATACACCAGCCAGGTAGTTGCCAATGGCACCCAACAAAACTTGCCAGGCCATAGGGTTGTGTGTGGACAACGGTCTCGAACAATTCATGCCATGGAAGTGCAGACATTTTATAAGGGTTTTGCTTCCCAGATTGATATCTTCCCTTTCTTTTTGGGAGCAGCACTGAAACACTTCAGAGGGGGACTGTACATATTTGGTTGTCTTTTAAGAAATGGGTCTTAATCATGTAATTGTATCAAAAGCAGATGGCTTTATCCTGAAGTCCGCTTTTTGTTTTGATTTAATTTTTGTAATCCTGTTAAGAGTTTTTACTTTGCCAACATTTTCTGCCATGCATATGCCTCATCTTTGAACCGGCACTACGACTGGTAAACTTTGTATGTTTTCTAACCGAGACCATATGTGCTTTGACCAGGTGCTCATGCCTCCATATGGTCAGCACTCGCCCTAATCATGGTCATCTTGCCAAAGATTCATAACTTGGTCCTATCAAGCACCGGATTCATTTATTTTTTGAGGCAAACTGCTTCACTTGAGCCATTCCATCATTGCTGTTAGTTCTTCAGGAGTAGCCAAGATGCAGAGCGCTGCATTCTTGCAGATTTGTGTCGTAGATAATATTTTACACTGATAAATGTGCATCAAGGGCATTTAATCAACTTCAGAACTATTGGAGTAATCGTGAACACCATTTGGTGGATACTGACAACCGTGCTCTGCCAAATATAATTTTACCAACCCTTGTGACGCGCACACACAGATCTTCATGTGGACCGTCACACGTTCTAACCTCTTTTTTTAATTGCATGTTCCTCTCTCCAAACAGAGCCCCACATCCTGCTGTTTCGCCGTGCCCTGTCCAAAACCAAGTGAGGAATCTCTGGGTTCTCAAGGAGGTCAGTCCATTAGAGAACATCCCCTTGTCTCCGCCATCTCAGCAGTGGACTGCTCTCATTGCCGAGATCGAACAAGAAACAAACACGCTCTGTGTGAGATGGCGACCACTTGTTGAACTTTTTTGAGAGCTCCATAGTTGGGCTGATCATCTTGGACCCGGAGAGGAGGAAAAAAAGACTAGCCGGCAATTGAGAAGAGCTGTTTAAAAAAAAGTTCTTGACGGGATCTCTTCTCCTGGTAGGCTTGTGCCAACGTTGAGGCTCAATCTGCTGTTATATTATTTGTCACCGTCACGTGTCTGTCTGTGTGCCTTCCTAGTCTGTCGCTACATGTCACTATATATGTTTTTTAAGAACCGTGATCCACAATCTGGGTGAACAATACTAGTAAGAAAATCCCTATTGAACAATATGCGTTTATTATAATGTTATGTGCTCCAAAGACGGTCTGGAGTGGTTGGGGTTCATGTCAAAGTGCATTTGGGTAAATGTTTGTCTGAAACCTTTTTTGTTTTATTTTTTATTGTGACATGATGCTGCTGAGTTGAAATGACACTTGCATGGCATTTGACAATATTTATCATGGACATAAAAGCCAGCTGTGATTTTCCCCAGACAAACATTTTACACATGCCAACTTTTTGTAGTAGTCTTAATCGATAGCAAGATATTTGTTATGCCTTTCTGACATAAGTTAATAAAAGCTTTTAATTTGGTAAAGTAAAAATGCATGTTATTTCACAGCTCAAACTGATTGTTAATCCTATGATGACCAGACTTAGATATCGTAGTTGCGAAGGAGTTCCACTCCATGCCAAAAGGTAATCCCCTGCTCCTTGATGACCTGTACATTCATTCACTGTAAAAGACACTTTGGATAAAAGCTTTGTACTTTTTGCAACTAATTTCTTGTTCTTTAGGAATAACGGTTTAATTACTGACAACCAAAAGGAAAGAGACAATATAACATAAGGACCTTTTTTTTAAACAATTGAACCTCAATGTTGCCATCAGCTCATGAAAAATGCAGAAGACCTTCAGTGATCACATTTATGTGTGCAAACCATGGCCAGCTGTTTCATTGGCAATGGTGACACAATTTTATTCTCTAAGCTTGGAAATAAATACTGAGGTTAAGGTGTGCGAGTCGGCTGTGTCATGCAACAGATGGCAATTTCTGTCTGCAAATGCTTTTATCTACTTCTGTAGGCCCAATAACCCAGCCATTACTAGTGCCATGCTCTGTACAGATGTATTGCATATTGAACATCCCCTAATGAAACATCCCATGGCTGTCTGTGCATTGCATAGTTCATTTCCCTCTTAACAAGTGGTTATAACCAGTCAGTGTACATTTAGCCTACAACCCAGTATACTCAATATACGCCATCTGTATATCCTTAAAGTCATAAAAATTTATATTTTTTTTCTAGGAAAATGTTTATCATGGGTTTGTTAAAAATGGGCACTGGCATGTGTAAAACCTTAATGAGGTACATGTCTTACACCTCTGTGATATGCCCATTTCTTTCAGGCTTTTTTCAAGATGTTTAAATGAATCTAGAGCTGTTTAGTCATGGAATCTTCATAGTATATTGGCAACCTGCGTGCAGTTGGTGTAATCCAATATGAATGATGTTCAACCATGCATATCCTGGCATATCATCATAGCCTACATTTTCAAATGCTCTGTGCAGACCTGTGTTCAGGCTAACCGCAGTAACTCTGACAGAAACGAAAAACCACCCCACTGCTCGAGGGAAGCTTACAGCATATCCTTGTGCGTTATGCACTGTAACTATTCGGTGCACATAAAGGTGATGTCGGGATGGTTAAATCCCACACGTCTGAAAACAAACGCACGGACCAGAAAGTGCTTTGTAAAAGCTGCGGTGTACACAATGATCCGATGTTGCGCAGTGTCACCTCTGCTGTCCTACAGTGTGATGAGACACAGCAGGATACGCGTGTGGACCTTGAAGTAATGCGCGGTGACATGCGGCAGACAGCACACGTGGAGTTGTGACGTGCCAACGGGCCGGTGAATATTAATTTTGGCAGCCGGGATGCGCTTTGTGGCATCTGTTGTCTGGGCACCGGGGTGTTGACCCTGCGCGCTCCTCGCTGTCAGTTATCTTGTTGTCCTGTTGAACCTCGCAGGTGGATTGGTAGGGTCTGTTGAAAGGTAAAGATATTGGGTGAACATTTCTATTGAGTTTTTGAATAATTTTTTCTTCTATTCAAAATCATGTTGGGGAGGGGGAAAAATCCCAGAAGATACCTTTAATACACCATAATTAGAATGCACCGTTTGAACAAATGTGAACAAATGTGCAGATTAGGCCATTGATGCACTGCGGATACACCAAATTGTTTCTACATCGTCCTTTAAAAACAGATATTCAATGAATTTGGAAATCTGATGACGAGTACTAAGTTGTTGGTTGAAAAACAATTATTTTCATTAATAATACTCCTCCAGGTATGCCAGAACTACATGTCGGTCTTAACATTGGCTATTTGATTGTAAGCTATTTGAGGAACCTGTGTACAATCAAATATGTAGTTGATTGCAATATAACATTAGACAACATAAGAAAAACGAATGACAACTGTAAGGTTTGATATAAATTAAGCCCAAATGTTTTGTTTTTACTCTGGACTGCAGAGGGCACTATTGCAACATCTAAGAAATGAAGGTGCACTGAATAATATGAATCTATAAAAATTCCCAAAAGTGTTTTTTGTCTCCAAAGGGCCTCATATTTAAACCTTTATCTACAGTTTAGCTAGGATTATCTACCTGACATATAGATAGGCCTATATCTCCTATATCCAACCTTCCAGCTGTTAAATACTTTACTTTAAAGTTGTCCATGGCAACAGTTGGACACCAAGGGTAGTAACAAGCTGACTGGTGGGAGGTATGGTTGTTTGTGAGTATGGATGATTGTGAGTTAAGAAAAATATTTTGACAATCGAGGGCAGAGTTTTGGAAAATTGCTCATTGTAGGCCGCCCGCAATGGGATCTAGAGACAGACGTCAACAAGCTTACAGGGTGGATGAGTGAATGTGAAGCCCTTCGGGGGTTTTTATGAATCCTGCTGAAATAGGTATTCGGTGATACTTTAAAACGATAACCCGAACCACAAATTATATTTACAGCACAGCTAGGTGAAGAACATTACAGTGCGATTTCAGCTCTGGACTGCAGCTTTCAGAAAGGATCCTGATTTTAGATATGAGGCTTTCAAAAATGAAGTCAAAAGGAATGGTTATTTGAATATGTAGATTCTTTGAATATTGCTGAAAAAATGGTTTACTTTAAATAATGAGGCTTATTTATTTTCTGGCCAAGGCTTTTATCCTTTATACATTTCTATGAAATTTAATACAAAAGTTTTGGGATGCAATGGTAATATTACTGTTCTACTGGCATCTAAGCCAAATGTTTTAAGGGCCAGATTTGGCAAACATTAGCTACAGAATGGACAAATGCTAAATGTTCTTGTTTACCTTTGTGTAGAAATGTTGAAATTCCAGAATTAAAACTGCAACATATCCAGTGCTTTGCCTCCAAAAGTATCCTAGAAGTGTGGAGATTCAACAAGCTTTATGAATAATTTTAAAGAAGAAAAGCAGTGTGATGAAACAAAAAACAGGTGTGAAGGGATAATAATCTACACTCAGAATAGGAGGTGAGAGACCCTAATAAAACATACAGCAAAAAGCACTACCGGGAATGTCTATGGAGATGCGAGACCGAGAGAGAGAAAGAGAGAGAGAGAGAGAGAGAGAGAGAGAGAGAGAGAGAGAGAGAGAGAGAGAGAGAGAGAGAGA
>JAOPJO010000103.1:7635249-7649199 GCA_027123675.1 Molva macrophthalma
GTGGGGGGGTGGGGGGGGGGGGGGGGGCGGGGGCCCCCGCGGCGGGTGGCGGCGGCGGGGGCCCCGGCGCCCGGCCGGCGGGGCCGGCGGCGGGGCCCGGGGGGGGCGGCCCCCCCCACGAGAGAGAGAGAGAGAGACCAGAATATTGCAGGTTTAAAAAAGAAAAGCTTCATAGTGCAGATTTAAATATAAAAAACTACCTCATGCAGCATTAGAAACAGCAGCCATCAATCAACAATATATAAAATTGATAACAACATATACTTTATAGATATCACTAAATATTATCAAAATGTGTGCAAACCTCTGTCTGAGTGATGGCACTCTCTAGCTGGGTTATCTGGGTGAGAACTGTCTCCTGATTGGACAGAATGTAGTTCATCTCCTTGGTGATCTTCTCCTGTAAAAATAAACACAGACACACAACAGACACACCATGGGGTTAAGAGACTTAGCCGAGTAACCGTAATTACAACCTTCCGAGTTGGAAAAAGAGGAAACTTCAGCCCCAGAGTACTATTTCTGAGTCAGAGCTTTGGGAACTTCTACACAGGTCCGATAACTTAGACATGGGCAGAGGCGGTTGGATTAAGATGGCGTCGTCGAACGATTCCTCAGAGATTGAGTGCCTTTTCTTCTTATCTAGTTAATATGATAAATAGTCAAAGTGGTGGACTACAGTATCTAAAAACGTAAAATGAACATTACTGAATATATTTCCAGGAAAATGTCAAAAGTATATTTATATATATATCTCAAAGTCAGCTAATAAAGCTTTCAAGTCTTGGAAAGCTTGAGGTGTGGTTTCAATCACTGTTTATACATCTTCATAGTCTGAAAAGTGGTCGCCGTAATGCGTGGGGCTTAGCTTGGCCATGTGAGTGTACCCTTAATGGCTAACCGCCTAGCTACATAGCCAGGAGGGAAAATAGACCTCACCCATTAAATCGGAGTGAAGGAATACAAGAAAATCGATAGATTTAAATGACGACAATGACTTCAACATGATCATCATCCCCCACCCAACGTTCTTTTTCGTCTGCTTATTTTGAATAACCAGTGTCATTGACATTGAATTTACATTTTACTTACACGTTCCCATTAATACCCTCAAACAAATGTCCCGGCTCTGTCACCTTGAGTGCCTGGTATGCATGGGCCACGGGAAGAACTTTGTGGCCCGCATGGACGCGCCGAAGCTTGCACAGCGAGCACAGCAGGCGCTGGCAGGAGCGACAGTAGAACTGCAGTTTCTCCTGGTCGTGCTCCGGGCATGTCAGCACCTAGGTGCATAAATACATATGCAATGGCGTGATAACATAACAACAACACTGCATAGAAAGTGTCCGCTGCAGAGAAAAGGGAGAGTGTGGTGGCACTGGTCCGAGCCATGTTGTCATTGGGCTGTTTGTGTCGGTGATGGACTTTCCAAAAGGTGCCCCGTCTCCTTCCCTGATTGGAGGAATGGTTCGTACAGCACCTTGCTCCCTCCCACTTCTCACTTCTAATTGGACCAACATGGTAGTAGTAGGAGCAGTCGAGGGTAGGGTTTCTTTGTAGCTTTAGATACATGTTAGGCTTCTAAGTCATATTACTGGCATAACTGTGCCTGTGTTGCAGTAACAATTAATTGTATTTCCTAACTTTCCTACGTCTATCTATCTATCTATCTATCTATCTATCTATATATGTATGAACTGATTTACTCTGATTTACTCATTCATTGAAAAATGAATGAGTATATAATATCTTTAGAGGGATGGGCGCGGGACCTTGGGTCTGAAGTTGAGAGTGGGCTGAACGTGTTCATGCTGGGCGCGAGGCGTCCCCCAGGGATGGTACAGCTTAAAACATTCATTGCAGAAGCTGGCTCTGCAGTCCGCACAGCCCTTGGTCGCCTCCAGGGACTGGGGCGGTTTGCAGAACTGGCACATCACCGCCACACTGCCCAGGTTCACTGTGTGTCTGTACCTGAGAGAGCAAGACAGAAACAACAGGTGGAGGGGAGAGAGAGACAGAAAGACAGACAGACAGACGAATATCCAAAGGGACCCAAACAGACAGAGACAGAGAGAGAGAGAGAGAGACCGACAGACAGAGAGGTATATCCAGACAGCGAGAGAGAGCGAGCGAAAGAGTGTGTGATTTGGGGTTCTAGACATAAGGACCAAGAATAGCACCAGTACCATTAAAAAGCGTGTTAACCGCGTGTTAACCATAAGCGTGTTAACTGTGTGTTAACCGCATGTTAACCGCATGTTAACCGCGTGTTAACCGCGTGATAACCGTAAGCGTGTTAACCTTAAGCGTGTTAACCGTGTGTTAAGCGTGTGTTAAGCGTAAGCGCGTTAACCGTGTGTTAAGCGTGTTAACCTTAAGCGTGTTAACCGTGTGTTAAGCGTGTTAACCTTAAGCGTGTTAACCGTGTGTTTAGCATGTTAACCGTAAGCACGTTAACTGTGTGTTTAGCATGTTAACCGTAAGCGTGTTAACCTTGTTTTAAGCGTGTTAACCGTAAGCATGTTAACCGTGTGTTAAGCGTGTTAACCGTGTGTTAACCGTGTTAACCTTAAGCATGTTAACCGTGTGTTAAGCGTGTTAACCTTAAGCACGTTAACTGTGTGTTTAGCATGTTAACCGTGTGTTAAACGTGTTAACCGTGTGTTAACCGTAAGCCGCTGGACTGCAATCCAGTGAAAATGCAACATCGGCTACTCTAGCCGTGTTGCATTGAGCGCTGTGCTGCATTCCTCGACAGCGCAGCTCCGGCTGATTAATCACGGTCAGTGGTTGGAAGAAAGACGCTTCCTGCTTATTTTATTGTGCTCAATAAAGTTCCACTGACTGGCCATATGCCAGCATGCATGCATGCAGTATATAGGACATCTGCAGTATGTGTTCTTTGTGCTAGTGTGTGTATGTGTGTGTGTGTGTGTGTGTGTGTGTGTGTGTGCGTGTGCTAGTATGATTCCATTATGCGGAACCACAAAAAGGGTGTGTGTGTGTGTATACGTCTGTGGTGTTTGTGTGAACATCAATAATCATAGGGGTATTGTAAATGTTATTGATATATAAAAGATAGACAATAAAGATATTGAAATTCATTATTATTAACTGTAAAATGTGTGTGTGTGTGTGTGTGTGTGGTTGTGCATGTGTGTCTATGTGTGTGCGTAGTTATGCATGTGTGTACCTCTCCACGATGCGTTCCAGAGTCAGGTTGCGGAGGCAGTCTGCCAGTCCCTTCTCCCCCAGCTCCACGTCTTTTCCACAGGGGATGCAGGGAAACATCATCACCAGAGGGGGGCCGTCTTTACGTCGCCGCCCGGGATACGTTCCCAATCCTGGAAGAGAACCCGCGGAGGAACCCACAGGTTGGTTCCCGGGTACACCGATGAAAAGGCCATTATTCTGTACGCTACAGTCAAGCCATATGGAGTGATTATTCAATGTTTTCGTTACTGAAACGACACATTATCGACTGTGTAATCTAGGTCTATAATAGCGTCGCATAATCAGTCAATCATGTCGCCTTCAATTGCCTCTCATGTTTATACTTACTTTTTGCATTCACATCTTTATTACTGTTATTGTGTAGACAGATATATTTTCTCTTTATTTGATATTTTAATTCATAGTACGATCCTGTACTTTCTACTGCGAGACACTCATTTCCCATCTGGGATTAATAAAGTACACCTATCTTATCTTATTACAAATAGAAAAAGAGAGAGTAACATTACCCAGCAGGTACCGCTGCCACAGTGGTGGCAAAACAAAAGTAACTGCGATTGCTAGGATAGGATTGGCTCAAAATTGGTGAGTGACATCGCTGGTCATCAGTAACCAATAGGAACCATGAGCAACCTTTAGGAACCACAAGGAACCACTACAAACAAATTGGAAACAGAAATTGCATTCCCTGTGTTTCTCGGGTTCCCTTTGGCTTAGTATGTTCTGTATTTTGATAAATCAAGCTAGAGTAGCATTTCCTCATTATAACACCGCCACATGGACCGTCCCCTCTACGATGCCCCCCACGGAGCACCTTCATCCACACCTGCCCGAAGCAGCCGGTCGATGGGCCGCAGCTCGGCCTTGGGCATGGGTCTGCGGGCCTGCCGAGGCGAGCGGGTGTTGGGCGTGGTGGCGGGGGAGTTGGGCTCCGGGGGGAGCTCCGGGGGCGGGTAGCCGCTGGCCACCAGCACCTCGGAGGCACACATGAGGCAGACGCTGTGCTGGCAGGGAAGCACCACGGGCTGCTTGACGATCTCCTTGCACACGGGGCAGTGCAGCTCCTGCTCCATGCTCTTCATGTTGGACTTGGGGACAGAGACACACACGACAGGGTTATGTATGTTGTATTCACAGTCTATGGGGATGGTGGGTGTGTGGAAGTGTGCTGGGAATTAAAAAAAAAAAAAAAGGAGCAAATCAGGGAGTTGCCATTAAAAGATTTAAAAGACTCATTCTGGAGTGTCTGAACAGGGGAAAGACATGCCGCTGGTCCCTCTGATATTGTAAGTATTTACTATAACATGGATAAGTCTTCTTTTACCTGCAGGATACAGGTGACTCTTCTAACAGCACACAGGTGATAGTTTAGTGTACAAGTGCTTGCAGTAACACTGCACAAGAGATGACATTCACCCTTTAAAACAAGTGATGTTTTAAACCACCAAGCCACTTAATGCTACTCTACACGATTGTATGATCTGCGTTTTTTTGTATCCAATGATATGCCTTTTGTACACTACGAGATCAATAACCCTATTTGCTCAACCTGATGGATTTTTCAGTCGTGTGTAGTTTCTCAATCGTCCCACATTCACTGAGCAATCAGGGCTGATTGAACTCTAAAAAAGGGATCTCTTTTGTAAGCTTGAGTAGATGTGTCTGGGCGGGGTCTTGCAGTGCATTGCAGAGGTTCACTAGAGGGTGACGTGAATGACTGCAGAATGAACCAATGAGAGCCGAGCACCACAGTGTGGCTGCAGATAAAAAGGGACAATCTTCATTCGTCCCTCTTCAATCTCTCTCTAGCCATGTCGTCCTAGAACAGTGTTAAAGACCACCATCTGATTGGTGCATGTAAAGAGGTAGCAAACAATAACACCCCACTTGATTGGTGCATATAAAGAGGTAGGAAACACTAACACACCCCCTGAGTTAATAGTAACCAAAGGGTTTGGTGTTTTTGCTGGGTAACTTCAAGAAAAGTTACTTTAGTGAGCACAACAGAACAGTTTAAGAGGAGCGGAGATGCAGTGTCGGTTGACATGAGGACTATTGACTATAGTTTTTAGATGCCCGTCTTAAGATACCAATGGATGTGATCGGATATCCGGGTCCGAGGATGCTGTACCACAGAAGCAACACGGGTAGGCTGCTGTTGCTACACACCTCAACCCCTGCCGCACACAGTGCTCTAGATTCTGCTAAGATGGCAGAGATCGTAACAGAGACAGAGATTAACTAGTGAGTAGGAGGTGGAGAGGGACAAGTGGACGGCCGGCATAATAATGAAGGTCCTATCTAGGCTTCCAGGGGTCCCATGTTCTCCAATAGCATCGCATCTTCATTCTACCATCCGACACACCCTTCGTCTGAAAGAGGTATCACTTTAAACACAGCCAGCCTGTATTGGCCTAATGGGATATCCCTCGACAGAACGCCTATGCTGGAGAAAAAAAACCGACTGCTGAGGAATCTTGTGGACCACGTGACTTGTGGCGTTGTCCCTGGCATTGCAGCTGACAGAGTTAACCGGCAACGCTGCCTTGGTTATGCTGCAGACGGCATTTCTCGATGAGGTGATGGTCGGAGTAGTGTGAGAAAAATTAGACTGACATGTCATTTTCCATGTGTCTTAAAACAGACCTGTGATTATGTGTATTTATTTATTCTTGCCTATCTTAACATTGACATTTGTGAAAAATGCATTTTGGAGCATCAAGATAAAATGCCTTTGTAATAGACATACATACTGGGTCTATACTGCAGACGTTAGCCTATAGCCTATTGTCACAGCCACAGATAGTTTACAATTCAATAATGTTGATAACACGTCCGACTAGAACAACATCTCAAAATAAAATAGTTAATAGAATTACGGCAATTAAGAATCATATTTCCCCCTATCCTCCACCGATGTCAGTTCCCAATGTCAACTAGGCTACGGCCTGTTCTCTCATGGCACTTTGCACAATTTCTATCGCAAGCAGTCCTATATACCTATTAGAGGGCAACACATACCCACGGATTTTCCTTAAAAGCAAAAAGGTAACCCGCGGTGCTGTGCTGTGGGTGTTGTAGCTGCAAGCTAAACACGCGTTGCGACAGCACATCCTACCTTCACCTGGAACCTGGGCGCCATGATGGTGGGATTATACGTATGCATCGGCGCACCGAGAGAGCTACGCTCCTTTCAAAGATGGGAGGGTCTAAAAAAAGATGCTCTACACCGCATCCCATCCTTTGCAAGTGAACGCGAGCATATAGTAGGCCTATAGGCACGCGATCAGGCCACTGCATGATTAATGCGTGCACAATATAACAGAACTAAAAGTAATTTCAAACATTGGTTGAAATATGCGTGCAGAATTGGGCTACAATGAATATAAGTCGTGTTTCTAAACGGTCGAAAGACCGCAGCATCCCTTTTGGTGTGGCCGCCTCTTGTCTCCATGGAAACAATAACCCTCACCTCTTCAATTTATTTTTCACAGACCCATCATTGTTATATTCTCAAAAATTCACCTTTCAGGTTCTTTGGTTTCTTTTCAAAGGCCTGGGCATTAACTATGATATTCGCTTCAGTATTGTCACCAAACGTAAGCTCTTGGATTTTTACTAGTTCTTATGTAAAGTTATATTATTGCAATAAATGTAGCGTTTTTCAATAAGACTATGTTGAAAGGGGTCTGCGAGGAACAGGTTCATTGAAAATGGAGACGTGCGTTCAAACCTGTCGAGTGCTCAGGTCAAAGAGGCTTCAATAAGACTGGCAATATGACTACTATACATGACAACACACAGAATGCCCTACACAATGCACTTAATACCTTATACTCTCCCATTAGGTCTACTCACATTGACGCGAACCCAAGCATCCATCTGTGTGACTGCTTTAATATCCGACTCTGCCATCTTAGAAAACGATAGAAGCCACCGCCGGTGTCGCGTCGACCCGTCAGCATCTGAACGTGCCTCTGTAGGCTCTCCTCCTATCCCATGTGTTTCATCCGCTGGATTTTCCAAACGTTGTAGGACAGAGTCATTTTTGCAGTAGTGTGCTTATTTTGTCTCGAGCGGGAGGCCTTCCGTGTATGCCCTCGATACAGCCGCCTAGATTAGAGGAACAAAAAACATTGGCACATTGGTTTAAGAATTACACTAAAAAAATCCAAGCTCTTTTACAAGCTGACGAATGAGGCGTTCTTGGTCTAAAACCCGCCCCCAACCTTCCTGCCCCCAATTGATTTCCACCTTCTTGCTGTCATACGGTATTATTAGGGTTTACGAGATGCTTTTGGAAAATAAAAGAGCTGTGTGTTTGGGAGGGACTTGTAACCTTTACGAATAGCAACATCTATTTTTGCCTCTTTTTAGTCGTCTCTTTTATAATCAGATTTTCTTTCAAAACCTGCTCAGAACAAACTCTTCCCGCTATACCTGATAGCATTCGGTCTTGTGAAACCTGTTTGTTCTAAAAAAAAAAAAAAAGACTTATGCCTCTCCAGACATCCGCGACACGTTTTATTATTTAATTTTTTTGCGTTTGTGTCCGGCTGTGTGAACTCAATGTCATCGTCTATCGCCTACCCTCTCTGTGATTGGCTGCAGTCGTTCCTTCAGGCCTGAATTGCATGAATCCACGTCGGTCTGTCAACTGATCACCTTGGCTTTCTGGTGGCGAGCTGGATCAGGGGGCAGGGGGAGAGCTGCCAGACAGGCCTGTTCACAGCAAACCCTCATGCATATGGGATGGCCAGGGATCGGATGCTGATGGAACACCCGGAGCCGGAGGTGTTCGGACTTCGTCTGGATTGATAAGAGCGAAGAGCGCCACACAGAAGCTGATCTGGGGTCTGTCGTGTTGGAGTGGACACACGCGTGTCCAGTCCAGGAGGCTGTTAGGCTGAGGAAGGAGGACTTCTGCTCCGGCATTGCTCCGTGGACTGGGTTCCAGAAGGAAGTCAAGAGTTTGGAGCGGCCCTAGAAGAGGGCTTATGAGGGAATTACTGGCCCCCCTCTGGGTCTGCCTGTGTCCCTCTAGGGATGGGATGTGAATGCATCCGATTGGTGCACGTTCACATTCGAGAGCTAGCTTTAACGGCCGAGCCTGGGTCCACTCAACAACCTCACATTAAGAAACAACAAATAGTGATTTAATGTAACTTTGGCTCCATTAATGAAGGCTAAGCTCAAGATACGGACAGACTAGCAGTACCAGGTCGATATGTGCTCTGGAGTTGTCTGCTGTTGCGGTTGTTCCTGCAGTTCAGCGCTGCCGGGTGCAGGTGTTCCGATACATTGGATGTACTGTTACCGGTCGAGGTGAGATTTAATTAAACATGAAAAGGGCAAAGTTTGCACGTGAAGACGATGGTGTGTTTTTTGTTCACATTTGTTGACTAATTAAAAATATTCCAAGCCTGCAAACATGCAGGTCTCTTTCCAACTAGCAGACTGCGACCTCTGGTGGCTAAAGATATTTAGGACCTCGGGCTGCATTAGGAGAATGGGCCACACCTGTTGGGTTTTGGTTCTGCAGCTATTTAAGTTCTCCCCTTTCCCGCAGATGCGGGATACTGTATTCTCCCTTGGTTTGTCGGGAAGAGGCTGGGCTGGGCTGGGCTGGGCTGGTTTATGGTTTGTACACCTACACTGATCCATATCCAACCATGCACTCCACCCACCACTGACACGACACACTCACATCTCAATGCTGGTTCTGTCCGTAATGTAATGTTAAATAAATGTTACCCTCAGTGAAATGTGTTGTGTCCCCTAGAGCCGGGTTGTGACACAGACCATGAACCTGACCTTGTTGTTGTACTATGATATCTATGGTCAGCAAAAATAAATAAATTATTCATTATTTCAGAAAAAAGAAAAAAAGGCAACTAGGATGACCTCCAACTGTCAGCCAGAAAGTTGTGAATATCCCAACTTCTCGAACAGGTTTTCTGGCTAACTGGAACTTATGTTGCCTGTCGACATAACTCATTAGAACTCCAATGCACCACATAAAGACCACGATCCAGGACGCGGTTGCTATAATTTCATCTGCATTAATTCATGTGCATTTCACTATTAGGCAACCAATTTAAAGTCCCCCTTTTAGGTGTGGTTCCATGGGTGTAAGGTATCTGACATGGTCTTCAGGGTGGACAATAGACAGATAGTGAGAAAATGGGAGGGGTGAAAGATGAGATGTGGTGAGCTCACTGTTTACTTCAGCTGTGTTTACGCTTCACATTTGTTCTTTTCCAGATAACCTATCCGCACACAGGTAAGAGAGTGGAACAATTTGGAGAAATGCCATACAGATGTTTATGTAGGTGATTGAACATGTGCTGTAATCTCAACAAATATGTGTCTGTTTTCAGTTAAAATGATTGATTTAGATTGACTGTCAATTCCTTTCTAGCTCAACCGATCATTCTTAACCAGAGAAATATGGGCGACCAATTAACCGCCCTGGAATCCGGTCTCGCACTTATATATGGCACATTTTTAAAATATGCATCTAGCGAAGAAGGCGATGATCCCACAACAATTAGCAAGAAGGAACTTTCTAAGATGATTGCAGAACAACTGCCTCACATTGCAGGGGTGAGTCACACAAGTTAAATTGCTATGTTTACATGCATATATTTAATTGATTTTTGGGATGTACTTGTTTACTATTTACTTAATGTAGGTGCACAAACATGCATCTGTGTATTCTAATCTAGACCCAATCGGGACCAAAGACATTTGGTCCTGATATTTCATTTGTTGCGATATTTAATTTGTTGAGATACTCCAAGAGATGGCCCAAATTGTTTCCATACTTTTTACCGTTGTAAGATCATAGACTTATTACTAACAGGCATACACATTTGGCAAGAAAGTCCTGTTTTCGGGCCCCTCTTCATGAGCTTCAAAGCAAGCTGAGACTGAGGGAACTTGTGACCCTGTCAGAATAAAAGTCATTAGTGAAAGCTGTTAATGCAACTGCCTCGGGTCTTGCTTCTTTTCTGCCATGCAAAATGTGTAAAATAATGTTACTTATGTGGTGTTGTATGTTGTTCACTGTATGTTTGGATGTATTCTATATGCTGCTGCCGTCTTGGCCAAATGTCTCTTGTAAAAGAGATGCTAAATCTATAAAGCATGCATGTTGTGGTTGATGTGCCTCATGCAGAACGGCATGGCTGAGAAAGTGATGACGGAGCTGGACGAAGACCAGGACGGCACCCTGAACTTCCTGGAGTACTGCAGCTTCATCACGTCTCTGTCCATGATCCTCCACATGGTCGTCTCTGGGGATCTTTCAGAGTAATACATCAATATATTCAATAAAATGACAGTGTTGTACTTGAACGCTTGTGCCTGTGTTTATTGTTTGTTGTTATTATTGGGACATTTTCGTTCAAGCACAAACACCAACTCACCAGTCTCAAACACGAGGCTGGTGTTCCCACAGTGTCCTCAAGGTGTATAGTCTGGCCATGGATAAATGTGGATAACTCATGTCAAACATTGTTGTCAAAAGAAACATTTTTATTTGTACTTGCTTGCAGATGACCACACAGCAGCCACATGCTCCCAGTGGCTTTCCAGCCTGCTCCTATTTGTGGAGAAGGTGGAGGAAGAGTTCAATAGTTAGAAAGGGTTGCCTGGTGCTGGTGAAGGTGGTGCTGGTGGTGCTGATACTTCATTGGCTCCACCTCCTCCCACTAAGTATTGAGACTACTGGCGGATAGGATTCCCCTGAGGAGGGGGGAATATACCCACAATAATGTAGGTATTTTGTTGTGGCTTGTAGTTTCCTTCAAAGTTGTCTTAGGTAAACTATACATTTAAAGTATACTTCAGTTGGAATATCCCACTGATTTAATTTTTTCTGAATGTATGTTTCATGTTTGTATATTTGGTAATTTATTAATCGTGTTTTTTTCGGTGCGTGTTGTGCACCGCACGAATCAATGTTGTTGTTTTAGTATTCTTGCAAATGTGCTCCTTTGCAGTACAGCGGTTTTACGCTACCTGTTGCACTGGCGGTGCCAGTGTCTGTCCTTGTTTCATCACATGGACATATGCAAATGCAAGATACGCTTACAGTAGCCAACTATCAGTAAGTTGCTTCTTGCGCTACTAAACTCAGACAATTGGCAAACACAACAGTCGACAGACTGCTGTTCAGGTTTAGGATGCAAACCCAAGCTTAGCACTCCGTATTATTATATTTAGGTTCCGGGTCACAGAAATCGCAAATAATAATGATTTTACCTACTTCCTGGGGCCGCAATCGACTTTTGAAGATATGGTGATGATCCGCATGTATGTCCTTATATAGACCGGCGGGTAGTTTGCATCCGAGCTTAAATAAAAAATTGTATCCACAATATATCTGCGTCTGTCAATGTTTTGGTGAAGCCTGGTATTTTTGCTGCCATCAGTTTTCAAAGACCGAATAGATGTGCCTGCTCATGTCAAAGATAGACCATGTATGTCGTGAACTATTTACTTTGAGTTTAGATGCAGAAGTCTGTGAGATTTGTGGAAAGATTTAGTAGCTTCTAAGGGCCTAGCTTCTAATTAGCATTTTCATAGATCCTGGCACACTAAATGAGGGCGAAGATGTAGAGTTACATAAAAGCTTCTTTAAATCCCGTTGGGATTTTTTGGGGTTAAAAAAGTTACTTCACATATTAATTTATTGAACAGAGATTACATTTAAGGATTTCAACCACACCAGTAACAGGGGCGGTAGGATTTTTCAACTGGGGTGGCAAAGGGATATCTAGAGGTAACAATGCTTTGTTAATGTGTGTGCACAGCGCACATTTATTTTGTATTAATATTCTACTAATTATAGGCTGAAACATATATGAATAGGCTACATGCCTACATATAAATGTTGATGGTCAGTATCCTTTTTTGCATAACCTTTATAGTCAAGTAGGCAAAAATTAACAATGACAAATAAATAAGACCTTTTTCTGAGCTCATTTACAAAAGTTAAGGCTTTTAGGTAGTTAAATGCTCTAAGCAAACACCCTGACTTCTATCTTCCTCTATATTAACTCAAAATCTGAATCTCATCTGAATTATATTATATACCATACTGTATAGTAGGGTTGGGTGATCGTCTCTATTTTCATATTGTACAATCATGGTTATTCTAGATTGCCAATATACGATCCGATCGCCAGGGGGCGGCAGGAGGAGGGGTGGGGGAGTTACGTCAACTGCAAGCAATACAGTTGAAGTTACGTGGATAAACATTAATAAAAAATCGAACATTTCGTTTAAAATATAGACAAATATTTCATAGCAATGTCTATCAAACAGCCCTCTTTAAATGATGTGTCTGTGATTGGTGCGACAATATCACAGCATCATGTTCCGTTAAACATTATTATCTTATCTTATATTTAATATCACAATCCATCATCATAACCTTAACTACTCTGATGGAGCGCAGAGCAAAATTTTGATGAGCAGGCATATGGAGAACGGAGATGTGGATCAGATCCATGGAAAAGAGACGGCCAACTGCAAAATTCACTCGTCACTCGTGCTGATTAACGGGGCTAATCGGGTGGACAGTCTGCTCCACGAGAAACATCTCTAAATGCAAAGTAGGGCTAGATATTCTAGAATCTAGCACATCTCACATTGTTTCCTCTTCACTCGAAGGGTTGTCAAATACAGAAACGCCCCCTGGTGTATATGTATAATAACAGCAATCTTTTCAAACATTACCGAAACAGGCAAACAAATACAGGTTATATTACGTCTGCTAACATAACTCAGATTTTTGAATGGGGCGGATATTACCCGGCGGATATAGCCGGGGCTTGACATCCGATGGGCAAAACAAAGAGATAAACCATTTCCTGGACGATTGCAAGAAGTAAAAATACAAATCTGTACTCAACTAAATGGAAACGTATATTTTAAACAACTTTATTAGGTATTCACAGTGTATCTTTGGATACCTATTGTTATTCTAGGGATTCTTATTAGGTATTCACAGTGTATCTGTGGAAACATATTCTAGGGGTTGGCTATTATTAATCAAATTTGAGGTATAGATACATATCCCCAGTAAACAGGTCTCCAAAAGGTTTGGTGCCGAAATTCCCATAGGGGGCGCTATAACTTGCTGTACAGTGAACATTTCGGAAAGACTTCGAAAAAATGTTCTTCTTCAGAACCATAGTTTTAATTGAGAGAAAATTTGGATAAGCATGATCTTTGGACTTGTCTGATTCAAAACGCTCGAATTGGTATTGATTGTGTAAAAAATGTCCGAGGTATGGCAAATTCAATATATGCTAATTAGCGAAAATTATTCTATCAACCACAAGTCAGCTTCAGAAAGAAGCAGAAACTTCAAACTTGCCAGGAACATAGAGGACACGTCCCTCAACATGTGTAAACAGTTTTGTGTTGATATCTCATTCCATGACGTCACAGTGTCTATTAGAGTAATTGTTCTGAAGCGTAATGCATCACTTCGCCAGCAGGTGGCACAAAATCACACAAACGGCATCTACTATTAAACCAGTGTGTGTGTGTGTCTGTCTCTGTCTGTGTTTATGTGTGTGTCTGTGTCTTCGTGTGTGTGTCTATCTGTATGTCTGAGTGTGCCTGTCTCTCTGTATGTCTGAGTGTGTGTGTGTGTGTGTGTGTGTGTGTGTGTGTGTGTGTGTGTGTGTGTGTGTGTGT